>WMED01009389.1:0-16340 GCA_019650415.1 Pipa parva | reverse complement strand
GGGGACTCATAACATCTGACAAAAAGGTAGACGCACAAACGCACTAGATTAAAATTTTGTTCAGCCAAAATCTAATTAAGTGCAGTGAATATTCATGAACCGGCAGCTACGCAGCAAACATAATGTGCTGCGTCTTATAGTCCAGTGCGCCTTATATATGAACCAAGATTGCTTAAAAGGTGCTCTTAGAAAGTACGCCTTATAGTCCGGAAAATACGGTACTGATGATATGTTTAAAGCTTTAATTTCCTGATTGTGGCAGTTTATATGATAGTTAGACAATCAATATATATATTTTTTTTTGCTTAACACCCATGCAAACAAACACTAATGCAGTTTGACTTTCCTTTTGGGTCTTTAACTTGTATAGATAACATAGTTGAGGTTACTGAGTATCTATGCTTATTATGATTTGAAAAGATATTATTTTGGTAAATCTAGCAATTGCTGTCTTGTAAATTAAGCACCAAAGAAGTAATTTCCCTCTGGAAATCTCAGTAATTTTACACTACCCTTACCCTGTCTAGGATGTTTTGAACATCTGTTGCCCTCTGTATGGCTACCTGAAAATAACATTTCTTAAATCATATCTGTTTGAGCTTAAGCTGATATTGTGAGAAGGCCTGGTGAGAATCAGTTGACTTTCTAATCATCAGCATAGTGAATAGTAAATGGCTTAGGGCCATTTAAGATCTGGTTGTTAGTTTAGGAATGAACTATTGGATCTGCCAAAACCGTCATTGCAATGAGTAGAACAAACAGAACAACTGTTGCAAGACCATCTTTTAAAGGGCTCTTCTTAAGTGTTTTTATTTTTTTTTCTTGAAAAAGGCTCATCGCCCGAATCCTTGTGGGACTCTTTATTTCACCCTCCTAGGAAGTTGGGCATTAATGACATTGAAGGGCAGCGTGTTCTCCAGATTGCAGTTATTTTACGAAATCTTTCGTTTGAGGAAAGTAATGTTAAACTTTTGGCAGCTAATCGTACTTGTCTACGTTTCCTGTTACTGTCTGCTCACAGCCACTTTATTTCTTTACGCCAACTGGGACTTGATACATTGGGAAATATTGCAGCAGAGGTAAGGGAAGGCAGCTTTTCTTTTTACCATAATAAATTAATTGTATAAAAATATTTGTATTAGACAAAAGATTCTGCAACTGTACTTCTGTATATAAATTGAGCTGCCTATTTGACTATGATCGTATGTGTTTATAAACAGACAGTATTTTTCAGTATATGTTCTCTTCTAGGGCATCTTTTAAAGCTTCTCAACTTAAAGTACTTGCTAATTTAATTGTGTTTCCAATTTCAGCTTCAGTTAGACCCAGTTGACTTCAAAACCACTCACTTAATGTTTCACACTATAACAAAGTGTCTGATGTCAAGAGATAGGTTCCTAAAAATGAGGGGTAAGGCATTAATCTATTTGAGTAAAATTTATATGCATTTCTGGGTCTATTGTGATTAATTGATTTTCTTGTAACCATGTCAGGAATGGAAATCCTAGGAAATCTGTGTAAGGCAGAAGATAATGGAGTTCTTATTTGTGAGTACGTGGATCAAGATAGTTATAAGGAAATAATCTGCCATCTTACTTTGCCCGATGTCATGCTTGTAATCTCTACACTTGAGGTGCTGTATATGCTTACAGAGCTGGGAGAAGTGGCTTGTGTGAAGATTGCAAATGTAGAAAGGAGCATAGGTGAGTAAACCATTCATGAGTTCAGTTCTTTGTATTTCAGCTTAAAGGGACAATAAAGCCTGTAAAAAAAAAAATCATTGCAATAGAAGAAAAAAAACAAGCACTTGGAGCAGAGGTTGTCTGCAACTCCCAGATCATATTCCTGTTACCTCTGTGCAGCAGAGCCTTTGACTGAATTCCTTTAAAGCTGCTTTTCTCCAGTTTTCAGCCTTTCGGTGCTGCTTTGCATGAAGTTTCCTGAAGAAAGTGAAAGTCATAGTAAATTTTACTTGGTTCTGGGAAGGGCGAGCATGCTCAGTTAGTGGTCATAGCCCTTGACTAAGGGAGGAGGGGCTAGGATTAGCTGAAAAATTCTTCTCCAAGTGCTTTTTTTCCTCCCAATTGCTATGACTATTCTGCAAAGTATAATTTTAACACTTGTACTTAATACTACATGGTCAATAAACACAAAGCACTTTATTTACAGGCTTAAGTGTTCCTTTAAAGAACTACTGATGTAATGGACATTAATTAACTTGCCTTGTTCACTGCTTTATTGTAATTCTGGATTTTAGATACGTTGGTATGTTTAATTTCAATGGACATACAGATGTTTGGACCTGATGCACTTACTGCAGTCAAGCTTATTGAACATCAAAGCTCCAACAACCAAGTGGTTTCAGAAATCCGGCCTCAAACAGTGGAGCATATTCCTGCTCCAGTTAATTCAAACCCTGTCTCAGGTTGGTTTGCTTTTATAGCTTTTGTGACTGAAACAACTATAGCAATTAGGGGTGTGCAATATGTATCGTTCATGATACTATCGCACATAGGGTTGTACCGATATTGCAAAACTGCAATATCAGGTTATCGTGCGGCGCCTGTGGAGCTTCCGGGAGGTGGGGAGAAAGCAGCCGGCTCAGCGCACTTAAAAAGAAAAAGAGAGAGACTCACCTGCAGACGCATTAACAGCCGATAGCTAATTAAGACAAAGTGAATATTCATGAGCATGAATATTCACTTTGTCTTAATTAGCTATCGGCTGTTAGTGCGTCTGCGGGTTAGTCTTTCTCTCATTTTCTTTGTAAGTGAGCTGAGCTGGCTGCTTTCTCCCCACCTCCTGGAAGCTCCGCACAACCCTGTGTGCGATAAAGACAGGATGATACAAGCCGCAGAGGATGAGGCGCACGCCATTATCGGCCATTATCGTTATCGGGTAATTAAAAAAAAAATAAAATCGGGATATCATTTTTTTTGCTATATCGCCTACCCCTAATAGCAATGCTGTATAACTCTGTTTTGTGACGTGGCTTAATATGTTTTACCTAATTTCCTGTAGAGTGAATCCAGCAAAGCATTATCTGGAATTATACACAATTTTGGATATCACAATACCCTTTGAAAGCACATTTGGCCTTGGGCTTCCACTTTGATGATAATCCTGTTGCTTAATAGACTTAATATTGAATATACTAGAAACATTTTATGTGACTTATTAAGCATGTTTACATTTTTTCTAAAAAAATAATGCTATGTAGGTAAGATTGTGCACTATTTATGTATAATTTTATTTATAAAGCGCCACAAACATGGGCGGTCCTGGTCCTGTTGGCACCCTGGGCCTCCACCACCACCCCCTTGCCCCGTGCTCCCCACTCACCTCTAACAGCATTCCAGCGACGCACCTCCTCTAATGAGGTAAGTTGAATGCGACGACGCTCCTTAGATGTTAGGGTCTTGCCAGCAGCTGCCGAGTACAGCCGACAAGACCCGAAGCAGCCAAGGAGCACCGTCGCATTCAACTTACCTCATTAGAGGAGGTGCGTCGCTGGAATGCTGTTGGAGGAGGGGGTGGTGTCGCGGAGGGCAGGTCAAGTTTAGCGATGTGGGCGACAGCGCACCTCAAATAGATTGCTTCCTGGGCCGTCACCCGCATTGCCCATTGGTAGAACCAGCCCTGGCCACAAACATATGCAGCGCTGTACAGTTCAGAATAAAATGAAAATACAAACATGGGAAATTGCATTAAAGGAGACCTTAAGTAAAAAATTAAAACAGGATGGTTAAAATGCTTACCTTATATAAAGCCGATTGATTAGTCACAGCATGAGCTGTGCTGTAATTAGCCGACAGCTGAAGCTTCCCCCAATGCCTCTGATGGCTGACTGAGAAGCCAGTGCGCTGCTCCTTCTTCCTGCTTCACCGGCTTCTACATCATCACGCACATTGAGGGGAGCGCTCCCAATTGGCCCCTGCAATGAACGTGATGATGTTTAAGCCCTAAAACACCCGAGGTGAAGCAAGGTGGGAGGAGCTGCTGCCCTGGCTGCCAGTCAACCAACGCTGTGAAGAATGATCAGCTGCCAGCTAATTACAGCACAGCTCATGCTGTGACTGTAATCATTCGGCTCTGTATAAGGCAGCGGTTCCGGGGTTGCAAGGCCGTCCCACTGGGGTCGAGAACCGCGCCGACTCCCGGAAGCACCCGCAGGAACCCTTCTTATAAGGGTTCCTGCGGGTGACGTCGGCAGTAAACGTCATCACGTGACGCGTGACGTGATGATGTTTCGGCCGCAACGTCATCACGTGACGTGCGGCGTGATGACGTTTCGGCCGAACTTCACTACGTGACGCGTGTACATGATGACGTTCGGCCAAAACGTCATCACGCGGCGCGTTGACGTCAGAGGGGGGTCGCGGTCTCAACAAGGTTGATAACCGCTGGTATAAGGTAAGTATTTTAACTATCCTTTTTTATTTTTTACTTTAGTTATCCTTTAAACAATACTATATTTTTGTTTTTAGCTGTTTTTACATATATATGTACATGCCTAGTTTAAAATACTTGCACATTGTTACTAAATGATGACATTGAGTGTTTAAAAGTGTTTAATAATATTTTGTTCTAATTTTTTTTTCTAGCTGTGCGCCCGGTTCCAATGCATACAGCAACTCCACCTGGAATAGTAGAAATAGACAGTGAAAAATTTGGTTGCCAGTGGTGAGTATCTTTGCAAAGTGTGTTTATATGAGTGTGACAAGTGTTCATATCTTTGGATGTATTTGTTGGTGGCCTATATTGTAGTTACAGTTTTATAGTGTAGTTTTACATCACTTACACATTTTTGAATACAACTTTTTTCATACAATTTGTGGCTTTTTTTTAGAAGTAGGGCCATATTTTAATATATCAGCAAGGTTTTACAATACATTTTTTAAAAATGTTCTATAGCAGGGGTTAGCAACCTTTTTGGCTGAGAGAGCCATATAGTGCGTCTCTGCTCAGCTCTTTTGAATCTAGAGCCAGTGACGTCAGCAACTCTGGATTGGCTAGCAACCCGGAAGCACAGTGACGTCAGCAGCTCCGGATTTGCTAGCAACCTGGAAGCGCTGAGAGAGCTTTGTCTCTACAGTGCTTGCCAGCGATGAGCTGGCAGACTGTAACGAGTGGTGCTTGTATGTGAGCACCACTCGTTACAGTCAACGAGCCAGATGTAGCCGTCAAAAGAAAAACGGCGGTGCACCTCACTGTCAGAGACCTGTGGACTGTCACTTGAGGACCCCTAATTTAAAGGATATATTGGGAGCCAAAAGTATTGGTTCAATTGCTTTTTTTTTTTTTTGTAACATAAAAAAATGCTAGTAGGCACTCAACTCATATAAGTGATTTCTTACTTCCCTTCAACCACTGCTGTTAAAGAACCAGTAACACCAAAAATAAAAAGTCTAATTTTCTACTTGGATGGCATGGCAGATATTCAGATACTGCACTAATGTTATAAAAGGTTTTCTTTAAAGTTATTAATTGTTTTGCTTTGTCTGTTTTTTACTGATAGCCGCTATGTTAATAACCAGACCTTGTTCAGACTCAATTGTTTTCTATGGTGATTTAAATGTGCCCTAAAGCCCAAGTTTAAAAAGCTAAATATCTCACTTTCTATACACAATTTAGAATCTATGGAAGTATTTCATATATACGAACTATAAATGCTTTGAGCCATTTTCAATTTTTGCTGTTACTGTTCTTTTAAATTTGTTCAGTAATATTCTCAGTGGTGAAATATACATCCCTTTTAAGTTTGCTAGATGCTGGAGCAGTAGTTCAAAGATAGTTGAAAACATAGCATGTGATTTAAATTATTTTCATACAGTTTTTAATAAATTGGTTAAAAGCTGCACCAATCTGCTTATTAGGCTGGCTTATTAGGACACATTCTCTCGAACCCTAGCATCTGCAATTTAGATCACAGATAGATCATTGTAGTTGCTGGTCTTGTGTTTCTGTCTCAGCATTGCTTTATATTTTGGGATCTGCCACTTAATAGTGGCATCTTCTGGCTTTAAAGAGAAGACATGAAAAGCACTCATGCAGATAAAGGCTAAATTCTTGGTTTGCCTCTATTTGAAGCAGACCAAGACGTTTTTTCCCTCCCTTTAATGTTAATTGTTATAAGTATGAATGATTGTGCAAAATTGTCATACTTTGTTGTTAAAAAATGTTTTTGTTCTTCCCCCATATTTGTAGGTTAAATGCACATTTTGAAGTAAGCCCAGATAGCTCAGTCTCCCGATCAGAAATGTATTCAGAATACCTCTCAACCTGCAGCAAATTGGCACGTGGTGGAATCCTAACATCCTCTGGTTTTTATAAATGCCTTAGGTATGGTATTTTTTTCAGCCTTACAATTCATATTTGTAACCTTAGACAACACATTTATAGTCCTATTACTTTAATATTGTATTGACCAACTAATGCTTTTTTTCCTTCTGTCTTAAATGTTTGTTAAATTCTTCTTCTTCTACTTACTTAAAGCCAAGTTCTAAAAGGACATATATAAAAATTAGAATTTTTATGTCAAAATACCATAACTTGCAATTTACCATAATACATTTACCTTGTATAATTGTAATGTTTAGTGGTTTACATTGAGTATCTCTTTAGGCAGGCCTTTTGCCTTGTCAAGGCTAGCAAAATAGGCACTGCCTCTGTTTTTTTGTTTTTTTTATGTGCTCTTGTAAAGAGATATATTTTCTGATGTCTGTGCTCACTGTGGTTGTCCACTTGTATTTATGTATACAAGGTTATGCAGCGCTGTACAATCTAACAATACATTTCTAAAACAGACATGGGGAAAAAAAATTAAAAGCAAGTGAAGCAAATTACCAGCATATAATCAAGAAAATGCATGACCCGAAGCGCCAGGCCATGATTGAAACAGGAGGATTGGACGCCCTTGCCCCATAGAGCTTACAATCTAAATAGGAGGAAGACATACATAAACTGATAGGAGGGTAACAAGTTCAGTAGCATAAAGTGTCAGTTCATTAGCCTATAGGTGCCAATTAAATAAGAAAATAAATACAAAATAGAATAAATAGTTGCTTAAAGATAAAATGTAGACATGAAAAACAATGCTAGTGCTTAAAGAGGTAAGATTTCAATTTAGTTTTGAAGATATTGATGGATTGCTCTTGCAGGAGGTAGTGATATAGAATTCCAAAAATATGAGGCAGCAAGAGAGAAGGGTTTAAGATGAGAATGGGCAATTTTAGTGAGCAGTTCATAAAGAGGGGTTGCCTTGTGAAGAGTGGAGTTGGCCACTCGGTGTATACGAGCAAACAAGGGAAGAGAGGTAGGGAGGGGCAACAGAGTGAAGTGCTTTGAATGTCAAAAGTAGGATACTGTAAATAATGTTTTTTTAACTGCTAGTCAAGGAGCAGACAGGAGTTGGGAGGGAGACTTCTGGGGAGAGAAGGAGATGATTCTAGCAGCAGAGTTTAGAATAGATTGTAATCTAAGTTTAGAAATTAAGTAGACTGCTGTTTATTTAACAATCATTCTTTCTGCAAACTGATTTTGAAACTTTTATTTTGCAGGTCTGTATTTACAAACCATAGCATTAAGAGAGTGGAGGATCCTAATAATAATGGACAAGCTCACATCCATGTTGCTGGAGTAAAAAGAAGAACCTTGCCACTTCCAGTTCAGATGTACTATCAGCAGCAACCTGCATCTGTGGTCAGGGTTGATATGATTTCCGACATTGCTGGATCAAATCCTTCAGGTTTTTATTTCTTAATTTTGTGCTAATAAGATAATATTGGATAACTTTTGTGCAAATATGTCCACACACTTTTCAGTCCCATTGTCCATCACTTCAAACTGAATAGATTAAAGGAAAAATATAGTCAGATTACATCTTTACATATGCAGTACTATACCTTAGTGAGAAGTGTTTCTCCCCAGTTGAGTTAGCCAATAAAAGGTATCACCTATACTCTACTTGTCTCCCCAGTAGATGTTTCATCTGACGCAGGATGATTTATTACACTGCACTGATAAACTCCCGCACCATGAAATGTGTGTGATGTGTTCTGGTTTTCCATGAAAAGGTACCCTCCCCCAGACATTTTTGCCCTACTTACTACTTAACACCTGTGTATAAGTCAGCTTTCCTTCTGTAATCTCCTGCATTCCAGGAATGTAAGCAAGCATGACTGATGAGGCCAAAAGGTCAGCACACTGCTTAACCAATAGCAGTCATCCAGCCTTTTCTCCTCATGTTTAGCAGTTATATCACACATATTTCCTGGTGTGGGAGTTTTCCAGTGCTGTTTAATAAATCATCCAGCTTTGCATGAAACATATACTGGAGAGAAACGCTTCTCACTAAGGCAGCGGTTCTCAACCTGTGGGTCGCACGACCATGCCACGGGGGTCGAGAACCGCTTCTGAGACTGGAAGCGCCCACAGGACCCTTTTTATAAGGGTTCCTGCAGGGTGACTTCGGCCAAAAATGTCACCACATGACGCGCGTACATGATGCACGTACGCCCGAACGCCGTCACGTGATGCACGTACGCCCGAACGCCGTCACGTGATGCACGTACGCCCGAACACCGTCACGTGATGCACGTACGTGATGACGTTTGCCCGAACGCCGTTGTGACGTCAGCGCCTGGGGTCGCAGTTCTCAAAAGGTTGAGAACCGCTGCACTAAGGTATAGTACTGCATGTGTAAAGATGTAATCTGACTATACTACTTTAAAGTGTAAGTAAACTCCATTTCTAAAGATTTCCCCATTAAAGTATTATAAAGTGAAAAAACGATTACTAAAATCCTCACTCATCTCATTCGGCAGAACTTGTTATCCCTCTGTAACGCCTCACTGCTTCAGCCTGACTGCCCTCAGTGATTGAAGCCATGCCCCCTTCCCTCCCAGACTTCCTCTGAACAAAATCGACAACCCCATTTGTTGATTTTTTTCATCTGCTAGCAGGCTACAGGGCTTGTGTAATGAAAGAGCGCACCTATCAATCATGTGACGCGTTCATGTGACGAATAGAAGTCGCGTTACAGCCTCTGTTTACATCAACTGTAGGTATTGCAAACTTAAACAACACTTTTTTAAATGTATTATACCCCCAATGTAATTGTGTATGAGCGCTCAAATATGTGAATCATTCTGGTGTAGTGACACATTCAGAGGAATTCAAACAAACACAGAGCAGTGCTAATATATAATAAGTGCAATATGTAAATATTGTACAAAAGAATAATGTGTGTATAAAGTCACAAAATAAATCCCAAGTGAATATCTTTGCAGCCTTCTTCGAATATGGAGTATTCCCCAACTCCAAAAAGCGACAAGCCAAAATTTCTATGAAATACGAAAGCGCAAAAAGGCACTTCTATAGTGCCGAATCATTCAGATAATAATAAATGTTGAGGAACCCAAATATTACCATAGAGTGGGTGTGTGAAAAAAAGTGACAAACACCAGAGAAGTGAGCCACACGTGAGTACAAATGAGAGTACTAAAGGCTCACCAGATATATATGGGGAATCAGCATATAATCAAAATGAAGTTGCTTCAACACGAACTCTGAATTTAGTCCTCAAAGCGCAACATGTGTAAGGCAGATAGAAAGAGAAACTTTCATAGTGTAATCCGCTTTATTAAAAATATATATTAAAAAATAACACAAACACCAAATCTATGGAAGAAGCACACAAAAACGCACTCTATAGTGCTTTATCCAAGTGGTACTTAGAAAACACAATATAGTGAAGATTCAAACGTCCCAAATAAAGGACCAACAAATCTGTGATTTGTGTTGAAGTTTTGCTTCTATTTGGCTTGAGAAAGAACAGAGCTGCACTCCATACTCAAACTTCACTACACTTGGGTGCCACTTACACGTATAATATATATTTCCATTACTGAGTTGTGTCCTGGATGTGATAAAGACCTAGTCTGATACACGTGTGGTTCACTTCACTGGTGTTTATCACTTTTTTTCACACACCCACTCTATGGTAATATTTGGGTTCCTCTATATTATTTTCTGAATGATTCGGCACTATAGAAGTGCCTTTTTGCACTTTCTTATTTCGCAGAAACATTCAGAGGAATGTGCTCTAGATTCCCCATTGATTCCTCATTCTTCTCCATAGTCCCTAGGGATGTGGGTCAGAGGGACTTGTGCTTACAGAAGATAGTGCTCAGTGCTTGGCTAAATCTATTTATCTGAGGGATTCTCCTTCTGATCACTTGTTAGTCTAATACAGCTGGATTTCACAGGCTTTATCAGATTTAGCCTCATCCATTGCACACTTCTGTTCACTTGTCCATCTTTTCAACATCGTTCAATTTAATCTACTCAGCTTTTCAGACTATGCACCTGGGTCTGCTCCTCTCACAACTTACAGTTCTTTTGTTCACACTGTTGGCATAACAATCAGACTGACTGAAATTCAGGTACCAATGGTTGTAGCAGCTCTTGATAGTTAGCCTGTCGCCCAACACACATGCCTATAGAGTTGATTAGTCAAAATCCAGTACATTTCCTGTAGCTAATTAACAAACAGGATGCATTCTTAATGGAAATTCTTTCATCTAAAATTAACACAGTATTACAGTCCTTTTACCCATACACTGAATCTGACATTTTAAGCTGTAAACTTTAGTATTAACAAATTATCTTACTGGTTATATTAGGGTTTATTAGCAGAGAAGCACAGATTTCGGGTTATAGCTGTAACTGTGAAACAAATGTAACCATAAGTAGTCATTTGATCATTTTTGCTTTCTTTAAAAGTAAAGAAGATTTACATCTGTGCTTACCCTTTGTTACAAGAAGGTAAATATGAGGCAAAATGTCAATTTCTGGGAGAATTGATAAATTGAGTGCAATGATGCATGTCTTTCGGTTATATCATGTCTATATTGTTTTAATAATTTTTTCAAATACATACCTTTTTATATTTACAGGGATGCAGCAGGGAACCGGAAACCATTTCCAAAGAGTGCAACCAACCAATCAAGCTCCTACTTTAACTGCAACACAGATGTCATTTCCAATACATGGTGTCCATACTGTGGCACAGACTATTAGTCGTATTCCACAAAATCCTTTAAGTCAAGCTCAACATCAGCAAAATACTACAGTGACTGTAATACAGAATAAGACTCCAATTTCTTGTGAAGTTGTTAAGGCTGCTGTAATACAAGGTTCTGTCCCACATACAGCAGTTCCTGTTAGTATTGCTTTGGGGGCTTCATCACAAGCTTCTATTGTTCAAAATCACAGTAGTGCAGGACAGCAGTCCTCTGTTACTGTAGTAGGTTCTCAGGCATTGTTTCATCATCCATCTGTTATTCAACAACAATCCCCATTGCACACTATGGTTCCTGGCCAAATCACATCGGGAACACCTGTAGCAGTTATTCAGCAAACTGTGCCACAAGGTCATATATTTGGGAGAGTACAAAATATGGCAACAGGTACATCTGCACTTCCCCAGGGTCAGCATTTAATCCCCACATCATCCTCAACTGTACAGGTAGCATCTCAACAAACTCCAGCTTCCAACCAGCAAAAAGATACTGTAATCATAACTCCACAGCAATATGTGGCATCCTCTTCATCCAATATTGTTTCAGCCACCACAGTCCAAAATTTTCAAGTTGCGGCTGGGCAGGTTGTTACTATAGCTGGTGTACAAAATCCACAAAATTCCAGGATTGGTTTCCAGAACATTGCTCCTAAACCTCTTTCTTCTCAGCAAGTTTCATCATCTGTTGTACAGCAACCTCTACAGCAGCAGCAACAACAACAAAGTGTTGTGATAGTAAGTCAGACTGCTCAACATGGTCAGGCATATGCACCAGCTATTCACCAAATTGTTCTCACTAATCCAGCTGCAATTCAAGCTGGTCAAACTGTTCAGCTTTCTGGACAACCTAGCATATCCTCATCCTCCTCTTCACCCATGCCAACTGCAAATAACCAGCTTCCACCTATAATGACATCTCCTCCAACCACTCCAGTTTCACAAGGACCTCCACCTACTGTCAGCCAGATGCTTTCTGTTAAACGACAGCAGTTGTCACCAGCACCTCCCCTTACTACACCACAGCAGCCGGCACAAGTCCAGCAGCAGTCACAAGTGCAGTCCCAACCACAGACACCCCAGCAAATGCAAGTACAGGTTTCACAACAACAACAACAGCAAACAACTGCTGGAGTTGGACATCCAGCCCAAGGGGAATCCAGCCTCATAAAGCAATTGTTGCTTCCCAAACGAGGACCTTCCACACCTGGTGGAAAACTTATTCTCCCTGCACCACAAGTACCACCTCCTAACAATTCAAGAGCACCAAGTCCTCAGGTGGTTTATCAAGTAGCCAATAACCAAGCATCTTCCTTTGGAGTCCAAGGGCAGCCTGCACCTCAACAAATACTGGTTGGCCAACAAAATGTGCAATTGGTCCAAAGTGCAATGCAGAACCAGTCTGCAGTACAAACTGTTCCAATCTCTAATTTACAGATCTTGCCAGGCCAATTAATCTCAAATTCCCCGGCAACAATTTTCCAAGGCACTGCTGGCAATCAAGTTACCATTACAGTTGTGCCAAACACAAGTTTTGCTACTGCAACGGTAAGCCAGGGAAATACACAGCAAATTATTGCACCAATGAGTGGGGCACAAACTGGAGTTGGGCTTCAGGTACAAACTATTCCTGCTACACTCACACAACCAGCTGGTCAGTTGCCAGGATCTCCTGCTTCCCCACCATTTAAAGGTGATAAGATAATTTGCCAAAAGGAGGAGGAAGCAAAGGAAGCAACAGGATTGCACGTGCATGAACGTAAAATTGAAGTTATGGAAAATCCTTCATGTCCAAAGGCTTCTGCAAACACCAGCAATGGGGAAACTAAAGAAAATGAAGTGCAAATTGGAAATATTTTGAATGGGAAAAAGTACGACTCTAGTCTACCTCCTTCAAACTCAGGGAAAACTCAAAAAGAGACCAGTTCAGGTTTACTGGTTCCAAATGGGTCATCTGTAGAACTGGGGGAAAATGGTACTCCTGGAAAACAGAACTCTGAGCAGAGTAATACGCAGGAGACTAAAATTGATTTCAAGAAACCACAAGTTAATGGGATTTGTGATTTTGACAAGGGAGATGGTTCGCATTTAAGCAAAAACATTCCAAATCACAAAGCTTCCAATCACATAGGAAATGGTGAAATATCCCCAGTGGAGCAGCAGGAGCTTTTGGATTCTCCTCAATCATTAACTGCCAAAGGTGATCAAGTAGAAAAACTTTCTAATGGACCTGTATTACCCAGTAGAGTGTCACATTTTCCAAGCAGCCCACATGATGCTTCAAATTTAGCAATCCAGATACGTTGTTGTAATTCAACAGACTTGCCCAATGGACCTGTAGTTTCAAGTTTGAATTCAGATGTGCCTCAGCAACGTCCATCTGTAGTTGTTTCAACACAGTCTACAGCTTCTGTTTTACCTGGTCATCAAGTTATAGCAATGCCTCATACAGGGCATAGAGTTTCTCAGCCTGTTCTGTCTGCTGATGTGCGGTCTACCAATGGCACAGCAGAGTGCAAGACTGTTAAGAGGCTTGCAGAGGATGATAGGGAGCCTGTTCCAGTAATTCCAAACAAAGTAGGAGTGAGAATAGTTACAATCAGTGACCCCAACAATGCTGGCTGCAGTGCAACGATGGTTGCTGTGCCTGCAGGAGTTGATCCAAGCACTGTAGCTAAAGTAGCAATAGAGAGTGCTGTTCACCAAAAACAGCATCCACACACCTTTGTACAGACTGTGGTTGCACAGGTAAGTTTCCTCCATGTTTTTGACTTTTTACTATTTGTTGAGTAATGTTACTGAATTTAACACATATATTGCTTTTGTTTGTACATATTTCTATTTTCATTTTTTGTATATATATATCTTTATTTATAAAGCACCACTACATTCTGCAGCTGTTACATTTCAACAATACAATTATAATCAAGATGTTGGAAAGTGCTTAACAAAGAACTAATTAAGTAAATTATGAGCATATAATCAAGAATATGCATCACTTTAAGTGCCAGGCTATGATTGAAACATAGATCTTACAATCTTACATCCCCATAGATCTTACAATCCAAATAGGAGGAAGACCTACATAAACAGATAGGAGGATAGCAAGTGCAGTAACATAAAGTATCTGTTCATTAGCCTATAAATGCTATTTAAAAGAATTAAAAAAAGTAGAATAAATTGCTGCTTAAGGATAAAATAAAGACCTGAAAACCAGCACTAGTCCTCCAAGAGGTAAGACTTCAGTTGACATTGGGAAATATTGATGCGGGGTATGGACTGCATCTTGGCATGGTGTGACGACTTGCACACCTCCTTGACCCAATGAGCCCTCACTGGGACTTCATATCTAATCATAGGGTTGTGGGGAAAAGCAGCAAAGTTTGAGAGGGGGTTGTCAGGCAGGCATCAGAGTGTGGGAGGGGGTTGTGGGGGAAAGCAGCACAGTGTGAGAGGGGGTTGTGGTGCAGGCAGCAAAGTGTACTTTAAATCTTGTATTTGTTCCCGTTTTGTTTTTTTTACTTTAAATTAGAATTAAAGTAAAAAAATAAAAAACAAGTGTTAAAATACTTACTTTATCTTGAGCAGATTGATTACAATCACAGCATTAGCTGTGCTGTAATTAGCCAGCTCTCAATGCTTCCCCTCTTCACAGCGCTGGCTGACTGGCCCTGTTACACCTCGGGTGTTTCAGGGCTTAAACATCATCATGTTCAGTGCGGGGGCCAATGAGAACGCTCCCCGCAATGAGTGTGATGATGGATGAGGCCGGGGAAGGAGAAGAAGGAGCTGCGCGTTGTCATCTGTGTCAGCCAGCGCACTGTGCAGGAGTTGTTGGGGGAACCATCGGGAGCCAGCTAATTACAGCACAGCTCATGCTGTGGCTGTAATCAGTCGACTCAGTATAAGGTAAGTATTTTAACACTTGTTTTTTATTTTTTGACTTTAGTTGTCCTTTAAAATAAGATATGTGCAGTGTGCATAGGGATTTTCATAGGTTTTTTTTTAAAGTCCGGCTCCCCATCGGTCTGAGGGGCAGTGAACTGGCCCCCTGTGTAAAAAGTTTGGGGACCCCTGATCTAGATGGTCCTCTGAATGTCACAGTCATTTAATGTAGTATCCAGACATTAGTTTTAAGTACAAACAATACTATTACAGAATAAAATCAAATCCCCGTTGTCTGTTCTCCATTTTCAACACCTTTCTACGTCCCTTGCCATCAGGCGTGCAAACCCCCAACACTCCCATCAAAATTTTGCCGATTCCTTTAGAAATAAAATTGATAACATCCGCAACCAGATTGCTGTTCCTCCTAACGACACAGACATTATTCTACCTACAGTAGGATGAGTTTCTGAATTCTTTTTCTCCTGCTGCCCGTTCTGAAGTTTCTCAACTTCTCTCTTCCTCACGTATCACTACATGTTTGCTTGACTCCATGCCTTCTTCTTTAATTAAGTGTTGTGATTCTGTCCTTGTGCCTGCCCTAACGCACCCGTTCAACTCTTCTCTATCCTCTGGAACTTTTCTTTCTTTGTTTAAATTGGCCTGTATTAAACTCATGCCTAAAAAAGATTCACTGTCTCTCTTGCCTCTGGCTTCTAAACTTCTAGAGTGTTTTGCTTGTACCCGCCTTACTATCTATCTGCATATGCACCATCTCCTGAACCCTCTGCAGTCTAGTTTTAGGCCAGGCCACTCTACGGAGACTGCTTTATGTAAATTTGCAAATGATCTTCAAGTTGCCAAAGCCAAGGGTCACTTTTCAGTTCTAATTCTCCTAGACCTATCTTCTGTGTTTGACACTGTCGATCTCGATCTCTCCCTTCTTATTAAAATTCTCCGTGCGCTTGGTGTCCGTAATCAAGCTGCATATTGGCTAGCTTCCTATCTTTCTGACCATTCCTTTTAATACATGGTTTATTTGTCAGCTAAGATTAAAATGACTGAGCATCAGGAACCCTGACTCTTGGATCCTGCAGATGTTTTGGTAGACTTAGAGTGATGTTGCTGCTATGATATTGTTTAATACCTTTGATGTTGCTGGTAAGAATAACCCTCATATAAAGGCTTGTGTTTGTGGTATGCAGGTGCATTGACCTTGAGGCAAGAAGGTACATTTACCTCTAATAACCTCTGATATAATTTGCCTAAATGCCTAGTTGCCTACCTGTATATTTGAGTTTAATTTGTCTACTTTTGATCTAGTGCAGTGGTGGGCAAACTTATTAGCCAACTGAGCCAAATATCAAGAGTAAGT
>WMED01009388.1:0-16341 GCA_019650415.1 Pipa parva | reverse complement strand
ATCTATCTATCTATCTATCTATCTATCTATCTATCTATCTATCTATCTATCTATCGCATAAATGGCTAAGTATTAAATAAAATACATACAGGTAGTCCTCGGGTTACGTCGTTTCGACGCTTTATACGATGCCTTGTTCCGACTTACACGGTTTTGCGACATAAGTCGAACTGCATGCAACCATGCCTTGTTCCAACTTACACGGTTTTGCGACGTAAGTTAAACTGTACTGTATGAACATATTATTATTATTATTTATTCGTTCTTATATATACTGTACAGAGATTCATCATTCACTTCATTCCCTGCCCCATGGAGCTTACAATCTAGTTTTTCTCTATATTTGTCACACACAGATGTATGTTTTTGGATTGTGGGAGGAAACCCACGCAAGTGCGGGGAGAACATAAAAACTCCATGCAGATAAAGCCCAGGGTGGAATTGAACCTAGGGCCTCAGTGCTGCAAGGCAGCAGTGATAAACATTGAGACACCGCACTGCCCACATGATCCGACTTACATCGAAATTCAGTTTACGACGCCGCGTAAGAACGGATCAACGTCGTAAGTCGAGGACTACCTGTACATAGAAATGAGTGATAAATAACAGTGCTAGTGCTCCATAAGGAAGGATTTCAGTTTGGTTTTAAAAGAGCAGAGAGAATGTTCCTGGCAAAGATAAAGGGGTAAAGAATTCCAGATGTGAGGGAGAAGATGGTTTAAGATGAGAAAGGGCAGTAGTGGTGTGTGGCACGCAAAGTTGGTTGCTTTGGGAGGAGCGCAGTTGACGTCTAGGAACGTACGGGCATACAAGAGAGGAAATGTAGGGGCAATAGAGTGAAATAACTTAAATGTCAAAAGAAGAGCACTGTAAATGATTCATTTGCTTACAGAGAGCCAAGGTGCAGAGAAAGATTGGGAGAGAAGAGGTCCCCTACCAGGAAAGAGAGAGACAATTCTGGCAGCAGAATTTAGAATAGACTGGAGCGGGGAAAGGCGGGAAGCCGGAAGGCCAGATAGAAGAACACTGCAGCAGTTCAGGCACATGTAAAGATGTAATTTGACTATAGTTCCCCTTTAAATGGTCAAAACATGAATCTTGTAAATATCTCCCTTGGGATCAAAGAATTTAAGTAGATTTGGGACAACCATTGCACCTTATATACTTTTTATTTTTCTGTTGTATTACTAAAATTGACTGGTTTAATTAGTTTCAGGATTGTGCAAGGTGAAGCTCTTCATATGTTGTTGAATTCCTAGAATTCCTGAGTGGCTTTTATTGCACTGCTATATCATAGAACAGTGTATTGAGGCTCTGTAGAGCAGTGTTTATCAACCTTGTTGAGACCGCGCCCCCCCCCCCCGTGATGTCACGCAATGACTTTTGGGCAAAACGTCATCGCGTTGCGTGTCACGTGATGACGTTCAGGTGAAACGTCATCACATACGCGTGTCACATGATGACGTTCGGGCTCGACATCTCCGCACAGGATCCCTTAAATAAAGGGACCTGCGCTCTCTTCCGGCTTCACAGTGTGTTCGCGACCCCTGTGAGAGCAAAAAGGGGTCGCGGCCCACAGGTT
Source organism: Pipa parva (assembly GCA_019650415.1). NCBI lineage: Eukaryota > Metazoa > Chordata > Amphibia > Anura > Pipidae > Pipa > Pipa parva. Next base: position 14,759 of record WMED01009388.1, on the reverse strand, counting down.
GAGAACCGCTGCTGTAGAGTATCAGTGTAGATACAAAGAAACAACTGTGACAAATTTTAAACTATTATGACAGCAATAATGTATTATCAGAGGTAGATGGCAGCACTGCACTGGTACATTTATCATTAAACCAGCTTTGTCTGCTGTTGACTGCTGAATACACTCAGCTTTGCTTCCACTAATTCATTGCTACTCCAGCTCTGTGTCAAAGGGCCTTTCAGTTTCGTTCTACTGCAGTGAAGGCAAACTGTGTTATTTCAGCTGTCACTGAACCACAGCTGTCACCATCCTCTATCAGTTGCAGGTTATTGTGGACTGCTGGGACTTGTATTTGAGGAACAGTTGCTAGAACAATGGGACATGTTCATATTGAGGAGGTTATTCTCTAATGTCCAAATTGTTGCATAAATGTGTGAGCTTATTACTTCTATTATATTGTGTTGTAAGCTGCCTATGGAAATGATGACATATATATGAAGTCCACAGGCCTAGTGTTGGTCAAGGTGAAACCCCCTGTTACTGGGTTCCAAGGAGCATGGATACTGGGGCAGAAGCTGCTTAGGCAGTGGTATAGCAGATCAACTGGCAAGTTTTTCTTGCACCACCACTGAATACCATTTGCTTACCTGTGCATGGCACTGTAACTTTGTATAATACATATTCATAAAGTGCCCCAAAATCCCAATTTAGCTGCAACTGGCAGAGAGAGAGGAAGATAACACAAAACAATAAAATCAGGAATTCAACTTCAACTGTAATTCTAACCCAAAGAGTAATTTTATTACTTGTCCTTTAATTCAAAATCACTTCACTCTCAGTTGGGTTAGTGGTGGCAGATGAAAGCCAGTGAAAAGCAAACAGACATACAAGTGGAGGCCTGAACGCCTGTCTTTATCTCATTGTAGAGGTTGCCCTCTTGGTTACCAAAGTACCTTGTCTCATCTCTAAGAAGCAGCCATACATATATGGGAGTAATTCAGGAATGATCGAAGTACCTTAGCGAAGCTTCTCATCACTTCGCCGACACAGGTACGTGCTCACTGGTCTCCTGCACTCGGAGATCAGTGAACGCTTTAAAGGTACTTCGGCGAGGCGACTCGAGTGGTCGCGAGGTGAGCCAAAGTACCTTTAAAGCGTTTGCTGATCTCCAAGTGCAGGAGACCAGTGAGCGCGTACCCGTGTCGGCAAAGTGATGAGAAGCTTCGCAAAGGTACTTTGATCGTGCCTGAATTACCTCCATAGTATTTGTTCATACAGTGTCCCATTTTACTAGCTGAGGAGGTTATTGACTAAAGTGAGGATTCAACTGTCGAATTGTCAAACGGCGGATTCCCATAGCAAATCCGCGACTGTGACAAATTTCCCATTGTAAAGTTGCGACTGTGACAATTTTTAAAAGTAGCCAACTGCGACAATATTCTCATTATAAAGCCACGATTGCGACAGTAGCCATCTATTGCGACTTGAATTCACACCTTTACATAACAATTCAGAGTTTAGCCAATAAACCCCTGAATGTCTATGAAATCTCTACAGTTCACTCCCATCTGCAACTGGTAGCTTAGTCACAATGAGTTTACCAATTTTAAAATAGCTTTTCATAAACTGATCCATGATTAATACTCTGGCATGTCAGCTTCTTTCCATAAGCAAATGTAATACCTCATTTACATCATTAACCGTATAACTGCAGAAGGAAACTACATAAATTTAATTACAATATTTTCTCAGTGAATCCCCCAGAAGAGTGCTCTTTAGGCACTGTGTAGCCAAGAGACAGATCATCCAGGAATCCTACACGCAAATGTACAATTTAACATTAGACGTCATAATTACATTAAAAGCACCCCTGGGATAGTAGGCAGAAACCACAGGGTAACCAAAGATACATATGTAATGAGAGATTCTTCTCTTTCTGACCTAACATCAATACACAGAATTTTCTTCAACAGCCATTTACCAAGATGCAACATGCTTTTTAGCACTGGGGATGTGGGTAAATTTTCCTTTTGTTCATTGCTGCAATATCTGGTCAGGTCAGTCGCGCTTCCACCAAAGTTACAGTATATAGCCCCTTGGTGTGCTCCCACAATTTTTTTGTTTTTGTTTTTGTTAATATTTGCTTGTTAGAAGTGCTCCCAACTTGTGCCAGCTTACATTTAGTAAAGAAAGTAATACATACATTATATCATTTTTGATATATAACACAGGGCTTCCACTTTTAGGGGGTTATTGACTAAAGTCCAAATTGTCTCGAAAAGGTGTGAATTCACCACTTCTCCATATTCGGGTATTCGGCAAACTCTGTGATATGGCAAATTCGCCAGCTAATGACAGTTGCACACTACACAATAGATAACTACTAATGCGGTTGCAAATTTCCTATGGGAATCCTCTGTTTAGTGAATAAGGTGTAGAGAATCAGAGCGTAGCAACCCAAAGTGATGAGCATTCACCTCAACAGTCAAATTCTCATTTTGATAAATAACCCCTTAAAATGGGATATAAAACACAAGTTTTCTAACATATCCTCAGCTGACCATTTTATCAACATACCTGTATTAATTCTTTGTACCATTTTTACTTTATTTATTATCCTTATCAAAACTCTGGAGCTCTGTTGGATTGATCATAGATTTCATTATTAACACCCTAACCAAAGCCCTTCCAACACAAATGCTTAGTTTGGGCAAGCAATCAGGTCTGGTATATGAAGAGTGTTGGTGGTCCTAAACCTATTCAGTTTAAGAATAATGGAAGCTGCTAGGATCCCCAATACCTTTAGTCCTTCACCTTTTGTTATACATTTGAAAAAAGACCCAAATAGTAATACAATCCTGTGTCTGAGATCTACAGGCCAATCATAAACTAGATATGGACACAGGGTACAGGCACAATCCCTAGGTTCCATATCCAGTGCCCTACTTCAGCTCCACTACACAACACATTATTTCCTGCAAAGTTCCATGTGTTGGATGGTAGATGAAAGGCCAAAAAGAATCCCAAATTAGGGAACCATGGGAGAGTCACTCTAACAGCTCCTGCAGCTCATAATGCCTTGTTAGACTCTACTGCCAGCCCAGCACTGTGCACACAGGATAGACAATTTGTATGTAGATATGTATGTGGCGTATATTTCTACTGTTTCTCTTGGTATAATAAATATGTGTGTCTGGCTCCTGATCAAACTATGAATCTGCGCTGGGTTGTGCCTGGACTCTGGAAACAGTTTTTGGAAGTGGGCACTGTTTGAGCTATGTTTGACCTCTGGGTAATGCTTCTATATATGTTTGTGGCTATGTCTGGACACTAGGTTTTGCTTTGCCTGAGGTTTTGGATTTATGCGGCCATTGTTATTATATAGGAGTCACCAATGTAATTTGGAATGTCTAAGCATTGGTTATTGTAGCTGAATGTGGCTGATTGACACTAGGTATGGTATGTGGCTTGTGTGAGTAATCAGTGTTTGTCTACTCTACACTGTGTAACTAGAAATGTGTGTGTGTGTCTTTGTCTTCTGTATTTGGGAATGTGTAACGACACCAGGTGCTGTATATGGTGAATAACTTTCTGATGGCCATTATTCATTGTATATTGTTTTGTCTCTTTATCTGGGTTTAATTCCAGATGGCACTGCTCACGTTATCTGGGTATACAATTGATTAGCATTTTACATTGTATGTGGCAATGGATCTGATTGGGCAAATAAACTAGCTACAGAGTAATGCCTAATATTATTGGTTTTGTAAATGATAAAAGATTAGCAACTTTGAAAATGTATTAATATTTCAGTTTTTCATTTTTAATACATTTGCACAAAATTTCAACAGACCTGATTTATTTTGTCATTATTGGGTGTTATGTGTAGACTGATGAGAAAAGTCTGATGTATCCATTTTAGAATAAGATCACAACTTAAACTGGAACTCTTCAATAGACTCTGATGCTTTATAAATAGCCGAACTACATGTGCACACGCATGCAAAGTGGTGTGAAGAGCTACGTTATTCTGCGACTGTCATAGGTTTCCAAATTTTAGGCAAACTCCCCACATCACAAAGTTTTCTGAATATGCAAAGGGAAGGAAATAGCAAATTAATACAAATTTGGACCTTTATGTGACTGTTCAGGCTTTAATGAATAATCCCCGGCTGCAAAATTTAGCAAGAAAGAGAAAACTTTGATTTTGCTCCCTTATAAATAATTTTTTTTCAGTCTGAACTGAGGTTTTATCTTAGTTCCAGATGCTTTCTTGTTAACCGTGTGAATGAGATCACATAGAAACTGAAAAAATAATTTTCTGATGTACTATCAGAGCATGCAAAGACACAAAAAAGGGATTCAATAAAGCTTGAATTAGCCCATAGTCACATGAATTTGTCATGTGCCATTCACTAACAGCCAAAGCGTTGTGTATAAAGATTTTGCATTCTTTAAAAGTAATTTGTCCCCTTGGGGTGAATTGGTGCAAATACAGTATCAGTCAAAGCCATTTAAAAAGCAGCAACAAAGTATCATCTAAGTAACCAACTTCGGGAGGGAAATATGTACATACTTGGTCAAAACATTTATTTTAGTACTCCCTGATGGTGGTAGAGTGACCCTCTCCAAGTCACTGAACCATGCTCCCCTAGCTAAGGGGTGGGAGTCAGTATTAACTCCTTAGATTATTATATTCCATTCTACCCAACCAGGCAAAAGGGTGGAAGGGGAGGGGACCGTAAGGACACCCTTATGTTTTGCGCTGCTTAAAGGAAATTGAGGTGGTCTACATTTCAGTGTAGGACAATATAATGCGCAGGACTTTATGGGCACCTGTACTGCATGGAACTCAATAGAGGAAGCTGCTGCATTGCATGGGGCACTATGGGATAGGAACTGCTGTATTGTATGGAGCACTATGGAACTGCTGCACTGTATGGGCCACAATAGTTAGGGAAAATTGCTGCACTTTATGGAGCACTATGGAGGGTGCTGGTGGTGAGAGGTGCATTTTGGCATCTTCATCTCTGGTGCCATTGAACCTTGTCTCAGTGTTGATGAATAGGGTGGGAGTGTGTGTTCCAGTGGAGACCAGCATTAAAATATAGATTTTCCCCTACCCCACCTTTCAGTTTCCTCCATTTATACTAACTTATTATTCACTTTGTGTCCCTTATTGCAGTGCTTGTGGGGGTTTTTTCCTTTCATTTTTGATAAAAACTCCGTGTTTAAGACCAAGCAAATGATACATGAAACTTAGAACATTTATAGAATCTATTTTAAGAAGTAAATCTCAAGAGGCAGTTGCATATTGGTGTTAAAATGATAGCAGTTCCCAGTTTGTGTCCTTTTTAACTCTTATGACTGACTATTGAAAAAGGATGCAAATGGAACATTTTTATCTATAAAAGTCCTAGTTATGAGAAGGCATACTGTTATTAGCCTGAGCTGTTTGATATTGTTACAGCCTCTTTTTTCACCGTTGAGTTAATGCCATAGATTTTCCCATTGTTTATAAAGGATGGAGAGGCTACATGTCATTTGCTTTCATTTAAGCTGGTTACTTGGTTATGTGATACTTTGTTTCTAGTTTTTACTCTTCAGATAATGTTTTGCTGGATTACTTTTTTGGATGCTTTGTTGCTGGTTTTGTTTAACTTGTTTGTTACTAAGTTTGGCTTTTTTAAATGGTCTGCTGCTGGTCATTTAGTTTAGTGACCATAACTTGTGGCTATCTGACTTTACACTTACAGTTCCACCACACTATGCACCACTGAACACCAGCTTTCTACTTTGCTGTACTTTGCTTTGATTCAGTTCGGTGACGCTCTTTTATGAATAAGCACATTCTAGGAGGAATGACAAAGTCCGAATTCACCTTGCATAGTAACTGCGCTTCTGTTCGTGTCAATTAGGAAGTCGCAAATTCACTTCTTATTCATGAAGCAGCGGACAGCTTCGGACGCCGTCACATGCATAGTGCGACGTAGTCAGTCGCACAATAGTAGGATGAGAAGTCATGCGGAGTGAGGAGAATTCCTCCAGTGAAGCGCAGTGATGTCAGTCTCATCATATCCCACTAACTATATATAAGTGAAATATACTTAATTTTATATGTCACCTTGTGCCTAGTTCATGCTTAGTAGACTAATTTAGTCGCAGTCACCATTGTTACCTACTGAATTATTGCCTTACATAACACTTGAGCCCTGCCATCAAACCCCTCAATTTGCCACTTTTTTGTAGTGAAGACAAACAGGTGAATGTGGAGCAGTACGCCCTGCAGAATCCACCCCTTCGACAGACTCCATCGCATGTTGAATAGCCGAATTACCTGTGCACGCGCATGCAAATTGATGCGAAGGGCTCCGTAAGTTCGAAAATTCGACACATCGCAGAGATTGTTGAATAAGCAGAGTTGGAGAAGTTGTGAATGGATGTGAATATGGGCATTTATGCGACTGTTCGGACTTTGATGAATAACCCCCTTAGTGGATCAAAGCATCACAATGTGACCTAGAAGAACTATCTTCCCCTTAACATGACGCTGTTCTGAATTTTTTGGAGTATTTAACCTGTATAAATGAAAAAAAAAAAAAATATTCCAGTTGGCTATGATATTACATATTAAATATAAAGATGTGTAGCACTAATATATATACTGCAGCAGAAATCCCCAAAAAATAAATCTAAACCCCCCTCCAAAAAAAAACTTTCTTTTATTCCCTAGGTAGAAATGAATCCTATCCAGGGACTGGTACAGTGTGATGCCTCACACCAGTTAGTGCTTATCTTATCTTGAGGCTTGTGGGACAATCTCTACCAGGAATCCCCTGCTCCTCCTCTTTGTCTGCTGAGCAGTTCCCCCTCCTCACCCCCATCTTTCAGCTGTTGGGTTGTTGAGTTATTTCGCCTGAATGTTGATGGCAGCAGCTGTTACTGCAGTGAGAGCCTCCTTGCCTGCAGCCCTTCTGCAACACACACCAGACTACAGCAGAGAGGGAGCTTCAGTCACCCAGAGCCTGTGACTAGTTACAGTGCAGTGTGACAGTGCCCATACAGGGAAGGACCCTCTGACTGTACAATCTCTAAGCAGGAGCCTGGGACTACCTATACATATATATATATATATACATCTACCCACTGGCTGATCCTCTAGTAGCTGACATTAACCCAGGTAAGTCACTTACTGTCTCAGGCAGCAGGGCATGATCCATAACGGGCAGTGTGGGTGCTGCACAGGGCACATGGATCGGGTGGCACGGTGGATACATAAGTTGTTACATTGTAGTTTGTACTAGTGGAGAGTTCCATTTGGATTTAGTCTCTCTGGTCAGTGGATCTGCAGGGGGAATGCTCACATATTGCTATATTTGGAAAGTGACCTCTCCTGTCTCTCTCTGCAGCAGCCTGTCTCCTTCTTTAGCTGCTGCTGCTGCATGATCTCCGGCTGCAAATCGCTGCTTTCATTCCTGGCTAAAACTCTCTTTATTGGAAGGTTTCAATAGTCAAACATGTCATCATAACGTGACCTTCGACTTTCTTTCCTGCATCTTTATCAATCTGCTCTTTAAGATGCACCCCCCCCCCCCCCCCCCCCCCCCATTCTCTGCTATGCTCAATGCTACTGAATCACAATGAACATGAATGAATGTAAATATGTAACATATTTAATAGGATGGATGTGAGCAGGTGATTTATTGTCAGAAAAGAAAGCTCATGTGTGTAGTGTGTCTCATGGTAGGGAGCCATGTTGTCCTGTCAATGACACACACACACCTTTCCCCCTATATTTCCTTTTTTCAACAGAGAATAGCAACTAACCTCATAATGAAACATGCTTTTAATTAGGGTAAAATGTATGTATAAGTCTTTAGAAAGCACTGCTCGGTTACACAGCGCTGTATAATTCAGCAATACAATAATAATACAGACATGGGAAAGTGCTTAACATAGTACAGGTGAAATACATTACAGGCATAGAATCATGAAGATTAATCAATCTAAGTGCCAGACAGTGATGGAGTTCCCTGTCCCTTAGAGTAGGGGCTTATTCACAAAAGTAAGAACTAAGGTGGGGGTAATTCAGCAAAGTGCGAACTTACCTGGTGATCCTTCGATTCACCTCGTCGAGACTGGTACTCGCTCCCTTCTCTCCTGCACGTGGAGATCAGCGAACGTATTCCAGTATTCCAGTCTCGCGAGGCGACTCGAGTGGTCGCGAGGTGAGGTGAAGTACCTTTAAAGCATTCACTGATCTCCAGGTGCAGGAGAGAAGGGAGCGCGTACCAGTCTCGGCAAGGGGATTCGAAGGATCACCAGGTAAGTTCGTACTTTGCTGAATTACCCCCTAATTCTGAATTCACATTCATTCACTATTTCTCTATAATCTGGTATTCTGTGCAATGTGTCGAATTCACAACCAATTCAGAGGCCTACAATGGTTGTGGACTTACGGAGCACTTTGCAACACTTTGCGTGGTAATTCACTTTGTAATTCAGCCATTCATCAAGTGTTCAAGCCTGTCGAAGTAACGAATTTGGCAAGGCGTACTGTGCCAAATTTGTCAGTTTTACTTCGTCAGATCAAAGTGGGGAATTAAGGGATTGATGGCAGCCAAATTCTCACTTTCATAAATTAACCCCAAAATGGAAGAGGGTCAGATGGGAGGGTAAGAAGTGCAGAAACACACAATGCTGGCTCATTAACCTTTAACTGTCAATCATAAGCATCTATAGATAATTATTAATTGAATAAAAACCACAGCTATTGCTCCAAGAGCACCCTGGATGTAAATGTGGATATATTTAATAAGAAACATGTTGTGAACAGATGATTGTATATTTGTAAGTTGTGAAATTTGTTTTAGAAACACTCCTGCAGACTGTTCCATGTTCCATTGGGTTACCATGATACAGGATCTGCAGGGATGGAACCTTTACTCTCAGGGGGTAATTCAGCATAGTGCGAACTTACCTCCCGATCCTTCACATCAGCTCACCGAGACTGTTACGTGCTCGCTGATGTCCTACATGCGGACATCAGCGAATGCTTTAAAGGTATTCCAGTCTCGCGAGGTGACTCGAGTGGTCTCGCCGAGACTGGAATACCTTTAAAGCGTTCGCTGATGTCCGCGTGTAGGACACCAGTGACCGCGTAACAGTCTTGGCGAGCTGATGCGAAGGATCGGGAGGTAAGTTCGCACTATGCTGAATTACCCCCTCAGTCAGCAAAATGACTTACTGTAGCTACAGGATAGGTTTCATAGGGGAGCATATGAAAGACTGTTTAATAATGGTCTATACATTATCATAAGTGTGATCAACCTGTGGCAGATGCAGATATTCAGCAATAGGTGAGCAGGAACATTTCAGATCACTCAGAAAAGACCCTATGTACTTGGGTACAAATGAAAACATGATGCAGGGTCACAATTTGACACTTGCTATATCCCAGAGCAACCAATCAGAAATTAGCATTGTTAATTTGGCTAGTTTATTGAAGCTGGAATTAATTAACTCTGTGATTGGCTATATGGGTTATAATGCCAGTGTAAGATTGCTCTATGTTTGTGAATTTCCTCCACGTCACAATGGCAGTGTTAAATTCAAATCCATAATCACTTGAGCATTCCCTTACAATCTCATACTCAGTCTCACAAACACACTCTTCCATGACTTAATTTCTTCTCCGCAATAGTTTTGGGAGTACAATCAGTTTTGGCCAAAGATATTTCAGTCAAAAAAAAAGTTTATGCCACTGACCCCCTACAGGCTTGTAGCTTTGGACTGCTCCACCAGGGATTCCCAAGCCTCAATGGGTCCTCCTTAGTTTCAGACTGCACCATTATGACATATTCCTGAGGGTATTGCAAAGAAGGTAAGTGTTTTGAGACAATAAAAAGAGGAAGTAATTGTTTAAATTATAGGGAGTGAATAGTTAAAAAAAAAAATCTTTTGCTTAGTTGTCCCCTGATCTCTTGTTTCCTAGTGGACTAGTAGTGTTATCTCGTGAGTTAATCAAAAAGAAATGCACAAAGTGAACTCACTGATTCTCAGAGGGGCAAATTTATCAAGTATTAATTGCGTGACACATGTCATTAAATGTGTGATTTTGTGACAATTAGAAACATTTCCATTTTGCATAATCAGCAAAGATCACTATATTTTGAGATTTGAAAGGTTCTTGCACAATTCACAGCAATATGTCAACCCTATATCTGCATAGCACTTTGCTTCTATTCGCTGCATATTTTGCCAAAGCGTGCTGGAGTGAATATGCAGATTTCACTTTACCAAATGAAATTGGTGAATTGGGGGATTCACAGCAGGATTTGGGTTAGCTAGGAATTGAATGAAATAAATGTAAAAACATTTGATCATTTGATATATTTGTGCGACTATTCTCTGTCAACAATACCTGTGACCAAATGCATCAATATGGCAACATTGCCCTCACTTATGAAAATTAATGCATATTGCTTGTATGTTGTCATTAATGTAGAAAAATATATTTATTCTGCCTTTCTTGACCTTTATACACATCCATGTTAAAATTTTGATCCAAAAAATTCCAGAAATTTGTGGTTGCGCACCCCTGTGACTAAATCACACACATACAAATCATAGTGTAGAGAATACATAATGGAGTAAGTTAGTTCATTGCTTTGTGTGTGTGTGTGTATATATATATATATATATATATATATATATATATATATATATATATTTGTATTTTTCTGATAGGGACATTGCCTTAAGATATAACATTGTTATCATAAGGTATAAGAGGTGGTGTTCTCCCTGATGTTGTTGTCCTCTTAGGTGTGGCACCTCACATCATCTGAACTAATTATCACAGTGTCCTTTTAGAGAGAGATGTACAGTACAATGTACAAGCCATGTTGCCCAGTTGAGCGTCTCTGTGCCCTTTTTGGGTAGAGAATAAAAGGTGCGCTTGTGGAGATATGGGGGTAATATTATTTGCTGAAATGCTTTCTTTTTGCAAACTTGGAACTCACTAAATTGGATGAAAGGGGTCTGTGCACTAATGACATCACTAATGAGCTCATCAGCGCACAACCAGTCAGTAGCTAGTTCACTGTGTCCCGTATTTCCCCGTGGAAACTTGGGAGGTATGTTTGATCTGATGCCTCTACATACCGTACATCTCTGCCCTTAGCAATTCCTGTGTTTCTTGCAATTCCTTTTTTGCTTCCCACAAATCTGTCTCTGAACTAAATCATTTACACATCACAATGTTCAGATGTAAGTTAAGACTTTAAAGGGTCTTATTCATCAAAGTCCAAATTTACCTGTTGAATTCACTTTGGTACAATTCGAGTCAGTACACCAAAATATTCGTGAATTCACTTCTCCTGATTTTTGAAACTAAGGATAGCGTTGTCATGCAAGCAAACTTGGATGTGTAGTGTAGCGTAGTCAATCAAATAGGATGCAAAGTCATGCAAATTGATGTGAATCCCCCTGTGAAGTGCCATGATGTCATCCTCACCATATCCCTAACTGTATATGTGACTAATACATATATTTCTGTCACCTTGTCCCTAGGTCATGTTATCCTTTAGTTGCAGTTTTTATGGTCACTTTTGAATAAATAGTCGCCTTATGGCACACCAGAGCCCTACCATCAATCCCCAATGTGCCACCCTGATGTTGCAAAGTCAGATGGGTGAATTCGCAGCACTACACCTGTCCAAATTTGCTCCTTTGACAGACATAGAAGTACCTGTGCACTCACATGTAAAGTATTGCAAAGTGCTTCATAAGTCTGTGAAAATCGCAAGTGTCCAAATTAGTTGTGTATTTGCCATATCACAGAGTTTGCTGAATCCCCAAATATGGTGTAGGGACAAATAAATGTGAATTCACATCATTATGCGACAGTTCAGCCTTTCATAAATAAGACCCTGTGGGGGTTATTCACTAAAGTCCGAATTGTTGCGTATAGGTACGAATTCGACAAATAAAGACAGTCACAATAGGCTGCTACTGTCGCAGTTGCGTCTTTATAATGACAATATTGTCGCAGTCACGACTTTATTATGGGAAAATTGTCTCAATCTTAACATAAAACATTGTCTCGACTTTACAATTGGGAAATTGTCGTGGATTTGCTATGGGAATTCGCTGTTTGTGAATTTGACAGTGGAATTCACACCTTAGTGCATAACCCCCATAGTTGCAACAATAAATGTTTAATAGAATTTATTTATATAACTGGTTTTCTAGGGTCATCCTTAGCTTTTAACATTTAATTGGTTAAATGTCTCTTAACATTGCTATTAAGTAAACCTCATGGAATCCAATAAAATAGGGGCATATTACTCACACTGGAAAAAAAATTACTGTCAATTCTCAGAAGATTAATTTTTGCCTCTTTAAAAACACAAATTAAATTTAAATTATGCCTATTTCATTTATTTTCATATTTTTCCGCATTTGCAGATTTATTTTATTGTCATTGTGCCAATTTATCTGCACATAGTTGTTACCGTATATGGGGTGGCAAGCCGTTTTTAGTGAAGTTACACTTAAATCATTTGTTTTGGATGCTAATTCCTGTTTGGTTAAAAGGATACAGGCAATGCTGGTAGAGTTGAAAATTTGCAGGAAAAAAAATAAAATTGTTAAAAATTTGGGGTTAAGGAAAATTGCTTAGCTGAAAAATTACAAAATACGGGAAAGCTTATTTCACATTTTGGTTTACTGCATTACCTCCATTATTATCAAGGTTCATAACATAAATAATGCATAAGTTAATTTGGGTTGAACTTTCAGGGCAATTTAAAGCCCTTATGTTACTGCCCCTTCTATGCTTAAGACTGCCTGCACTTTCTGGGGCTTATTTATGAAAGTGAGAATTTGACTGTCGAACTGTATTCGCATCATTGGGGTCCTGATGCTGCTCTGTGTAGTGCAGCATAGTCAGTCGGATAGTAGGAGCCCTACCACCAACCCCCTAATTCACCACTTTGATCTGGTTGAATGTGCCACACTATGCCTTGCAGAATTCACTACTATTACAGAATCTGACGCTTGATGAATAGCTTAATTACAGCCCCCCTCCCCCCATTGTTTCCTAAAAACTGTAGGAACATGGTTCTCAAGTATGGGAAATCATCCACTTACGTGCTCAAAAAAATCTGAATCAGTTCATTGAGACCTTTCTGTTAGCAGGATGGATGGAAAAAAGCCAATTCACAACTGTGCTATCATACATAAATAGGGCATATTTTCCCTTTAAAACTGACTGGCACAAAATGAACTTTACGTATTTCCTGACTGTTTTTCTCACTATTGTTTTGATGTGAGTCAGTGCACAGGCTTTAATATTCAGTGCTGAATACTTACTGTATGTCTCTTTATGATGGACTATTTATAGAGAGTGCAGCTATAATTTAAACTCAAGCAGTGTTTTGCAGATTTTTTTTAACTTTTTTCTGTTTAAAGGTCATCTCAGTCACTGTTTTTCCCCAAAAGACCCTAGTGAATGCTTTTTAAGTACTTGTCTCCTTTTTTTCCCAATTTTTTGTTATTCAACCACATAACAAAGAAAGTAGAGAATGTTTTTATAATGTGTTTAAAAATACATTTACTATGGGGTTTCCTCATTCCATCCACATGAGATTTGCTTACTATTATATTTTCCAGGTCACTTTAAGGGAAAAACTAAGACTAAAGCACGTTTCAAAATTTATCGCAATCGAAATGAGCTTTTTAAAATAAGAAAATATTGTATTTTCCAAACAAGAAGCACAACATCTTGCATGATATTGTTTTCCTCTGTTTGATGAGCATCCATTGAATTCATATCATATCTGATATACCCAACATAGTTCTTCTGTAGTTTCTGTACCCCTAGTGATTTGAATTCTGCTCACACAACTGTATGTTAATCTGCATGGGCAGTGGAGTGTAGCTATACTCCACTTGTCTCTGCTTAATCTGCAAGGGGTTACATACTGTGTATCTGCTTCTTTGTAGAAATAATGTCATTCTCCAATTGGGTCATCCTTGGTTGGTGATATGAGTGCAACTTTGGTTGTAAGATGTTGTTCTGGTTGCAGTCACAGAGTATCCATGGTATGTACCGTGTTTTCCCGAAAATAAGACAGTGTCTTATATTAATTTTTGCTCCTAAAGATGCACTACGTCTTATTTACGGGGGATGTATTATTTTTGGGACACGGTACTGGTACAGTATATTTCTCATACTTTACTGCAGCTAGGTCTTATTTTCAGGGGAGGCCTTATATTTCTAAGCTTGGAAAAAATTGCTCTAGGTCTTATTTTCAGGGAAACAGGGTATGTCTGTAAACTTTGTGTAGATTTGTCACTGTGTTGTTAGCTAAAGAATTGTTGAGTGTTGAAGCTCAGTGCTATGCAGATTATCTTTTTATGGTTTGAAAACCTAGTAAAGGGGTCCTAAACTTTTTACACAGGGAGCCAATTCACTGTCCCTCAGACTGTTGGAGGGCCGGACTATATATATATATATATATAAAAAAAAAAACTATGAAAATCCCTATGCACGCTGAACATATCTTATTTTAAAGTAAAAAACCAAAACAAAAATGGGAAAATCAACAAACTGACCAGTATTTCAATTGGAATTATGGACCTGCTTTTGGCTAATGAGATGGTCAATGTCCGGTTCCATATTTGTTACTGCTAGCCGTAAGAAGTGATGCAAGTGCGCATCAGTTAGTCTAGATCTGGTTGGAGATTTCAGATATCTCATTCTGGAAATTCCC
>WMED01009387.1:0-13036 GCA_019650415.1 Pipa parva | reverse complement strand
GCTTAAAGCCGGTCCCTGGTGCAAAAAAGGTTGGGGACCTCTGCGTTAAAGAACCAGTAACATCCCAGAAATTCAGTTTAGATTGGCATGGAAATTATTGTTAAAGTTAAATTCCTGATTTTTTTTTTCCATATTTATCAAAGTCGAAAAGGTTTTTTAAAGGCCTATTGCTGGAGGAACAGTCTTTATTTTATTATGTCGGTATTGCCTATTTAAAAATACTCTTTTTTTTTTTTTTTTTTGCCATGTAAGAAATAACTTTTTTATGCATTTTTGTTCTATCAAAAAGTTATTTTCGATCTTTAAAAATCAGAAAAATGCTTCATAAATAAGTCTGTTTTTGTTTCTAACTCACTTGATTGCAGTCATTGCTTAGCTGTTGGTTAAACAGGCTCACGAAGTCCAGTAGTTTTCTATGGAGCTTTCAAATGCTCCAGAAAATGTAATAAAGTGAAAGTGAATGTACTTTAAAAAATCTCATGCTTTTAGAGATGTTTCTAAAGCAAAATGACAGATTGAAGAGATTTGAAAAGAGATTAGTCATTAGAGACTAGCCACTGTCCAATAGCATTAGCTTCAACTGAAACAGTAAAAACATTTCAAATACCACCCCATGCCCCATCAAAACATAAAGTCCAGGAAAGCAATGTTTCACCCATAGTGTGTGTCTAAAACTAGTTGGCCTTAACATTGATTATTTACACTGAAGAAAACATATTTTATAATACTTTAAAACTTTTATTTCACAGTTTAGCATCAGCTGTGCTGATTAGAATGTTTAGTGCACCTGCGGCTGACCGAACAGACAGGAAACAGAATCTTGACTTAAAAATTATTGTATATTATATTTTATATATTGTAAAATTGTATTATCTAAAAAAAAAAATGACAGTAAGAAATGTGTTATTATAGTTATCAATACAAAGAATTTATAGATTTAACTAAGCTATCAAACTTCAGTGTTCAAATATGAATATTATGAACTTTCTTCTTATTGAGGGATAAGTGTCTCTTTAACAAAATTACTGTAAATGCAGAACTGAATCTAGAAAATGGTGGTAATTGGCACTTGGGTGGAACATCCCCTAGTTTATTTTGTAACAAACTAGTTTTTTTTCTTACAGAAAGCTAAATTATCCCACTAAGAAATAGCACTGAATTTATTTCTAACCATGAGGAATTGCAGCTAGCCTAAAGGGAAAAATCTGCCATTAAATAATAAACAATTTCAATGATGTGCACTTAGTTATTATCTTTAAAATAGAAATGTAAGGATTGTTTGTCATTTGAGAGCTAGATATGGTTAACCGTAGCATGTTATCATTAGTCGGCCCGGGCCTTGCTTTTTAATTACAGTGCACTTTCCATTATAAAAATCAACGCAAACTACTAAATATTATAAAAGCATGACTTATTATTTGACAGCCATGTTCTCAATAAGATTATTTTTTTTCTTTAGGAATTTCACATTCACACAAAAATACAGAAGACATCAATTTAATGCAAAGGGCATACATTATTTCAGCTGGTCAACTTTAACTGTAAACATCTGCCTATTTGGCATTAGGCACAGGGCCCTCATGTCAGATGTGGCTTAGCACTCTCATAACTATACAGATATGCTGACCTAATCTCACCCCAAAATGCCTCACTACCTTGACTTACAGTAACAGATTCAGTTTACTCCAGAAGCTGTGTACTGCATACATTTTCTGAATTTATTTAAAATTATACCTCAAGTTTGTTATATTTATTTCTGTAATTGTAGGTACATCTTATATTATGTGTATGCTGTCACTAATCACCAAATGATATGGGAATTTGTGCATGCTAAGGGCAAATATATAAAGAAGATATACCTGCTGAATTGTATGCATACTTAAATAGCAGACTTGCAAATTATTCAGACAGACCTGAAGAACACTGTTAGGTTAAAAAGTGTCTTTTCCTTTTGAAACATATTCTGGTATTTATCTTCAATCACCTCCAACACCTGATTCTGTGATCCTTGGTACATAAACATTTCATAGTTGCTGTACCATATAGGTAGCTGATTTACCTGGTAAAGGATCTCAGGCAAATGAACCTCAAATCAATATGTAGCATTAGTTACAAGACCTGAATTGAGCTGCCTTGACTGTTTGCAAGGGGATCATGAAATGTCAAATGGAGTTTAGCCTTCTCAATAAAATGTCAGCTGTCATATCAAATGGCTAAAAGCCAACAGAATCCTGTAAAACAATCCTATTATTAGTCTAACCAAAGAAATAATCTACCCTATGTTTTCTTCTTTTACAGATGTAATGCCACCCATGATGACCTCGTTATTAGAGGTAAAACACATTAACTTGCTCCTCTTCACTTTGACACAAAAATGGTCTACATACTTTGCTCTTCTCAAATCGACCCGCTGTGGTTCGACTCTGAACTACACTCTGGATCAGTGGTTCTCAACCTACCTTGCTCCGCGACCCTTGTGATGACATCATCACAAACCTGTGTCACATGATGATGTTTAGGCGCTACGTCACCACATAGACACCCTTATATAAAGGGACCTGCGCACACTACTGGAGATCAGTAGTGGAACAGCATGTTAGGCAACCCCTGTGAGAGCGTCATTCGACCCCCAAAGGAGTCGCGACCCACAAGTTGAGAACTGCTGCTATGGATGAAAAGGCTTCAGTCCCTAAAAGGGCTTTACAGGAGTTAACATTTCACTCCCAACATAGTATAAAATATAATTCCCGAACCAAAAGTACCTGAGTGCTTGTGCAATATTACAGATTGTCTAGTGAAGCAGGAACTGCAGGCAGAGGTCCTGAAATAAGGGCATTGGATGACATGTTAGCTTCAGTTTGCAAATAACATATTGTACATGTAATATATTATTTGTATAATCTATCTGCTACATTACTTTATGTTCAGCAATGCAGAGAAGGAGCTCACTATTGCTGTACCTTATAAAAACACTAGTAAAACTTCAGAACCCCCTGCTGCAGTATTCACAAACAAGCTTTTTTCTGACTCTTACATGGCTTCCATTTAAAAAGGTACTTACCTATTTTTGATTAGTGAACTCAGTGGTACATTAGCGAATAGACTGCAAACAAAGTGAATCAACTTGAACACATGAAGATCTGTCATGGTATTGTACTTTCTCATTAACACATTGTTGCTTGAGTAAGAAAATCCATTAAAACTAGTTATTTTTAGTTATATTCTAAATTATTAGTTTACAAACACAATACACAATGTATATGTTAACTGTAATGGATAACATAATTCATCCTATTAAGCCCTAGGTAGCAAGTATCTTTGAACATATATCTTTATATTACCAATTCCACAAATATTTAACTTAATTGTGCTCATTTGGAATAATAACCCACTTTACTAGCTGTAGCCTTTGAAGTTCCTTGACCATAAAGCTATGTAGTATTCTGATCTACAAATATATTCCACATTCAATGTGATGTTAGTTATGATAGTGTTAGTGATGATAGTTAAAAATGTTGTTGATCTTAGTGGTTCTGAAATCACTCTGATGGGCAGGACACAATAGTTTGGTTCTATAGTTCTTCTCATTTGTATGAATGAATGCAGGTATTTTTAACCTGTGCCAGGAATGTACAGCGCTTTATAGAAAGCTTGCCAGATCGAAAAAAAAAAACACATGAGATCAGAAAAGACAATTAAATGTGGTTAATTAATATGGGGTGGGAATTCTCAATATGACTAGAAATACATCCCTGCTCCCAAACAGCTTACAGTTTACAAGGGAGTGAAGACAAAGAGAAAAAAAAGAGTGAAAGCTTGTTCCTGAATGAGGGTGTTTGGAGCATCTGCTGAGCATTACTGAAATAATTATTTTACAAAGTTGACAATTAGGAGGCGAGTATGAAGTCTGATTTGGGAAGATAATAAATAATGCTTAGTTGTGGGGAAATTTGCAAGACTGAATCGAATATTTCAGGTAGTAATGAACTGGATGGACCAAAGAACATCCTGAGCAGATTGTAAGGGCCAAGTAGTTATGATAAAAAGGTGGCTACTGCATGAAGAGATGCAAAGATGCAGAGGAATGGGATGGAAATCTGTATCCAACAGGATAAAAGTCTGCCCTTTATTAGAAAATTAACGGGATTATTCACTAAAGTCCAAATTGTTGCATATAGGTGTGAATTCGCCAGCTAAAGACAGTCGCAATAGACTGCTACTGTCGCAAACGCATCTTTATAATGAGAATATTGTCGCAGATGTGACTTTACTATGGAAAATTGTCACAGTCGCAGCTTCAAAAAATTGTTGCAGTCACAGCTTTACAATGGGAAATTTGTCGTGGTCGCAGATTTGCTATGGGAATCCACTGTTTCAGAATTCGACAGTCAAATTCGCACCTTAGAGAATAACCCCCTAAATCTGTGCTTGAGAAGTGATGGGTTTTGACTTAACATGGTCTTTTATTATACTCTGCAGACAACAAAAGTAAAAAAATACTAAAATATTAAAGTATAACAGAGAAATGATGTCACTGTCAATGCCCTGGCAAATGGAAAACAAGCAAATTTGAAGGAAGAATGGGAGTGTCAACTTACTCACTCAATTCCTAACATAAAGTATTATGGAAAACAGACACAAAAATGGAAACAAAACAAAAGAAATCCAATAGCACCTACAAAATAAAGAGAAAAATCATACAAATCTAGTGATTACATAAAAATAAATGCTCCCTCATGTAAATTAAACTACACTGACATGACTTATTTTTTGGCTTTGATGTTGGATTGATTAGATTTCATTGCTTTGTTCCAGTCTGTGATTTTTTGTTGTTGTCAGGATGTTAAGCTGATCATTTTAAGAAACTGACATGATATAACAAACACTATGAAGTCTGTGTCACATCTGAAGACAAACTACAGTGGTACCTCGAGATACGAGCTGCTTGGCATACGAATTTCTTGAGATACAAGGTGTGACTCACGGACCAATTTCCTGTTTGAGATCCGAGCTGAAGGCCGAGATTTGAGCCGACGGGGCTGGAACGCATTAATTCCATTTCTGTTATTTTAAATGTGAATAATTAGTTTGAGATCTTAGCTGACTGAATTACGAGTTCAGTTACGGAACAAATTAAATTTGTATCTCAAGGTACCACTGTACTTACACAGTAAAGGTAATGCCCCTTAACACATTTCCATACTGGTTAAAATTTAATCATGGTTACATTCTAACACTCATGACCAAATAGTCAGTCTCCTCATGTATCACATCAAGGGAAGATGGTCCCTTCTTACTCCGTGGGTAGGTCTTTTCAGAATACCAGATAATGTTATTACTCAAAGGTGAATATTTCCTTGTTATAAGGCAGTGTTTTTCAACCTTTTTTCTTCAGGGGAACCCCTTGATGTAATAAAATTTCTGGAGGAACCCCTAGAAACCCAGAAACCCTAGAAATCGCATAACGTGCGTGATGTCTACATACCCGACAGGTCACAGAGGGGAGGATCCAAGGCTCCATCTCTCCCTGATGTGTCGGGTAATGATGCCGATAGCTAATGATGTGGTCTCGGTCCCTGCTAACAGTGATCACTGTCAGATCACTGTTAGCAGGGACAGAGATCGAATCATTAGCTATCGGCATCATTACCCGGCTCATCAGAGAGAGATCGATGCGATCTCTCTGATGAGCCGGGTAATGATGCCAATCAACCAGTGTGTCGCGGAACCCCTGGGTTGTCCTTGCAGAACCCCAGTTGAAAATCACTGTTATAAGGTATTGTAAAACACACTACATTAGGGGTCAGTTAGAGAATTGCAATTGAAAACAGTGTCAGACTGAATGAGACACACCCACAGTGTTATAATATATACACACGGTATTATCAAGACAGTCCGAATTGTTGAGTATAGGTGTGAATTCGCCAGCTAAAGACAGTCACAACAGATTGCTACTGTCGCAGTCGCGTCTGAGAATATTGTAGCAGTCGCGACTTTACTATGGAAAATTGTCGCAGTTGTGGATTTGCTATGGGAATTCACTATTTGAGAATTCGACAGTCAAATTCTCACTTTAGTGAATAACCCCAATGTATAAATAAGTGTGCGATACACTCTGTATATATAAGAGTGAAAGAGAAATTTAACCTGTGCATGTTGTTTCCACTACAAAGTGAGTAATAAAATCGAATTTATCGATATCGCGATATTGAATGATTTTAAAGGGATTCCCCTCCCGGCGAGAGCACTCGAGTCTCTTCGCCGGGAGGGGAATCCCTTTAATGCGCATGCTGATGTCCGCGTGCAGGACATCAACATGCGCATTTCAGTTTTTCCGAAGTGAGTCGAACACTACGCGCCTCACTTCGGAGCTTGCTGAATTCCCCCCTACAAATGCTGCCTGTTAAGAGATATGACATTCCTCGTATTACAATTAATGTATTTTAACATGTCATATTGTTTACCTGTCACCTCACTTTTAAAGGTGTTTGAAATTCTGCTCTGTGTGCAGCATATACACTGTTGTTGCGCATATTTAAAGTTGCTCTTTGTAGTTAGCCAATTAGTCTTCCCAAAATCACGTAACTTTGAGGTTGAAAAAGAGTTAGAAATAACCGGCGCTTTAAGCTAGACAAATCTACAACCATTGCTCAAAATACTTCTCAGTATAGTGTCATTATAAATAATTGGTTTCTCCAAATTATCTTTTAATTTCTGTAAACTCTACGCTATACAATGTAGAGAAAGTTGGAATGAACTCTGTAATTTTTTTTTTTACTTGTTTTGAACTTTCTTTTAATGATACTCATGCATCTTTTTGCTTTTATTTTCTATTTTGCTAGTCTGCTTATTTGTTTTATTTTTATATACCTTAACATTCAGCAAATCACCACTTAACTCTTTACCTTGTTGATCCTCAAGATCAACACAAAAATTCCATTTGCTAATATGATCTTCATAATCATGGGTACTGCAAGGTGTAACATTTGGATCCACAAGGGGCTCTCTAAAGGAACTAAGTAACTTGAGTATGGTCAATCTGCATGGATGTTTCACAAGTAAAATGAATTAAAACTTTTGGGTATCCCCTTAACAGAAATGTTTCTTTTAATTCATTGGCGGCTGCCATAAACAGTGTCTTCATAGAGGAATTCCTTCTTAACCAAAGAAACTTAGGTATGCTTCTATTGCAATGCCTAGAGTGACAACTGTCCGATCTAAGTAAAGCATTTGTGGTGGGCTTCCTAAAGATCTGTATATGTACCTCAAGCGAGATACATTCACTTCTCAAGGTCAAATCCAAGTAATCCTCATTAATCAAATTTTATTGCATTTAATTTAAAATTAAGTATATTATCCTTAACAAAATGTAAAAATTGTGTTAGCCACTTGTTCACCCTCTGTCCATACAAATATCACGTCATTGATACAGCAATGGTAAGTGTTAATAAATTGTCTATAGGGGTTTACATTTCCAAATATGTGGTGCCACTCCCACCAAACCATAAAAAGGTTGGCATAGGAGGGTGCAAATTTTGCCCCCATGGATGTACCACATGTCAGGAGACAGCAATCCCCCACAAACATAAAATAGTAGTTTTCAAGGAGAAAACAAAACACTCTCAAAGTGTATTCTATTAACAACTCTGAATAACCACCCAAACTTCTAAGAGACCATTCAATGGCTGGTATACTCTTACCATGGGGTATGGAGATCCAGTTATTTGCTGAGTGATAAATGTAACTGATGTATGGCTGTGATGAAAGAATTTAAAAAGTACTGCTGCTAGTAACTGATGTACTGCCTGAGTATTGGAATACCAATAAACTGTGGTTTAGTAGAAATGCTGGCACCCACATTTTAATAAATATCCATTGCTAACCCATTTTTAAGTGTTGGCCAGCTGTTTGGAACTCACTGAGCATAGGACACGGTTAATGTTATACTGCATAGTAGAGCCTTGGGTCACAACAGTGTTACAATATGATTTTTATATAAAGTGAAATAGGCGTTTTCTTGTTTACCAATCTTATAACTCTTTATGCAAAAGGAGCTTGAGGGTATGTTGTTCTATAAAAAAACACTCAGTGGCAGAGGTCACATTTGTACAAAGGTACTTTTCAAATGGCTCTTTAAATATAAGCAGAGAAGCAGGCCTAAAACACACAGGAGACCAATGATGAGCCCACATGTCACACAGTAGCATCAATGGATAGGTCAGTTAAAAAGAACTTAAAAAAAGATATATAAACAGGGATGGCCACAGGCTACCACTGAGCCAACCTGGAGCAAAGAACGCAAAAGTAAATAATATAAAGAGAAAAAAAAAAAAAAAATCAATATTGTATTTGTGTGAGTCAGGTTCAGTTTTCCAAAGAATGTTTTTCAGAATATGTGTGTATTGCAAAAAATAAATAACCTGAAAAGATGTATGAGAAATAGAGAGTTCCAGTCACTGGCAGATGCAATGGATGCAGTTAGAACATGGTTCTGTCTCTAATTCAGAGAACACAAGCAAAAACTCCTACAAGGATGGAATTCTGGGTAATTTATAAGGACCGTTAAAAAAAAAAAAGTTAGATTTAATACGGTTACAAACTCTAAACTGTCTGGGAATTGACTGTCACTCTGTTATTAATGTTTGGCACATTCTTCTGTCAGCACAGATGGTGTGGTACTGTGACATGTGAACTGTCGTGTCCTGCTCTCACATAACGTAAGGCCATTGTTTTGTAGTAACTGCTTTTCATGTGCACAAAAGTAAAGATGCCACCACTTCACAAATCCCACTAATATTTACTTTCTGGTAGTTTTCTTTCATATGATCACTGAAGAAAAATGAGTGAGAAAAATCTAAACCAGCAATGAATAAAGGACAGTTATTCACTTAACTCCCATCATCTGCTAAGAGCAAAGAGCTCTTTCTATGATCAGTTCATATCTTATACATATTTCTATGCAGGAATGCAGATATTGCTCTTTCGAATTAACAAATAATAATAGGCACTTGTAAAACATGGCAGTTTTCTGCATTATAGGGCTTTAGGAAAGAGATCACTGTATCCAGCAATTAGAATTTCACTTTGGGGGGTCAATGCACTGTGGAGCAAATCTGAATTAATTCTATCATTAAAACAACTCCTGTGTGTGGCTTTCACTAATCCTCCCCAAGCAGTAAAAACATTATAAACAGATTCAGTTAACTCTCCCTGTGGTTGGCTTAGTACACGGCAGAAATGAGAGATGTCATTTCATTGCATCAGATGTTTTGAACTCTTTTGGGAAAACATTATCTTACCTCATACTTTCACTTCCAGCCACGAAGAAAAAATATATATATATTTCAATAGACCATGTCTATGTTGGAACTAAAACAAACATATAGAAATTAAATAAACTCTGTACTGCCTCTTTAATTACCATCTATTTCTCTATTGTCTTTAGCTTCTAAACTTCTGGAATGTCTGGTCTGCACCCGCCTTACTATTGGCATATTCATCATCTCCTGGACCCTTTGCAATCTGGTTTTCGGCCAAGGCAATCTACAGAGACCGCTCTGTGCAAACGGTCTCCAGATTGCCGAAGACAATCTGGATCACTCCGTGCTTGCTCAGATTCTCCATGCACTTGGTGTCCGTAATCAAGCTGCATCTTGGCTGAGTTCTTACCTCTCTGATCACGAATTCTTTTTCTCCTGAGCTAATGAATCTTCCTCTCCTATTCCAATTAGTGTGGGGGTGCCTCAAGGCTCTGTCCCTGGTCCCCTCCTGTTCTCCCTGTACATGCTTTCCCTGGGTAACGTCATCAGCTCATTTGGTCTTAAATACAACCTGTATGTGGATGACACTCAAATTTACTTATCTTTCCCTGTGGTAACACCTGAAGTCAGTACTAAAATCTCTAACAGTCTCTTGGCTATCTCCTCTTGGATGACCCCGCGCGGTCTCAAACTAAATCTTGATAAAACTGAACTGATTATTTTCCAACCTAAACCTAGTCCTGATCCCTCCTTTTCCATTTCAGTTGATGATGTCATCATTAACCCTGTTACTTCTGCACATTGTCTTGGGATGACTTTTGACTCTGTTTTTTCCTTCTCTAAGCACATTGCTACCACTGCTAAAAACTGTTGCTTTTTCCTCTGTAACCTTGCCAAGATCCATCCATTTCTCTCTCAGGCCACTGACACTCTCATGTGTGCCTTTGTCTTATCCCGCTTGGACTACTGCAGTGCACCTCTAAGTTGCCTTCCGGTTTCCCATCTTTCCCCACTCCAGTCTATTGTAAATTCTGCTGCTAGAATAATCTCCCTCTCTCCTCAGAAGTCTCGCTCACAACTCCTGTCTTGCTCCTTGGCTCCCAGTTAATAAAAAGTATAATTTACAGTGTCCTACTTTTGATTTTTAAATCACTTCGCTCTGTTGCCCCTCAAAACATATCTTGTCTTGTTTGCTCATATGCGCCTATCTGTCAACTCCGCTCTTCACAAGGCAACCTTTTTCAGGAACCCCTCACCAAGACTGCTCAGTTTCGTCTAAACTTCATTTTTTGTATTTTATTTAATTGTCATCTATATCCAAATGAACTGACACTTTATGCTACTGCACTTGTTACCCTCCTGTTTATGTAAGTCTTTCTCCTATTTAGATTGTAAGCTCTGTGGGGCAGGGACCTCCATCCTCTTGTTTCAATCATGGCCTGGCACTTAGAGTGATGTATTTTCTTGATTATATGCGTGTAATTTACTTCACTTGTTCTTTTACGCACTTCTCTTGTGTGTATTATAACTTTATTGTTGGATTGTACAGTGCTGCATAACCTTGCGGCATTTTATAAATAAAAATATAAATGCATATGCATACTACAGGGTCTTTTAGTCACAAACAAGTTGCTACAAAGTTATGATACAGTCAACGTTTCAGCATCAAGTCTGGAGACTTTATCAAACCTTACATATTTTATATGTATACATTCATACATACATATTGTGTGTGTGTATATATATATATATATATATATATATATATATATATATATACTGTATAAACACACATATACATATTAAATATATATATACACACACAGTATGTGCATGTAATCTTATAGTGCTTGCCGTATGAAAAGGATATAAGAAGAAGAGAATGAAGCTGGTGTTACATGCAGAAGACAAAAAGCATGTATAATATCTACAGTAAAAATAATGCAGCACTTATAAACAAGATTATTTTATGGTAGAAGAGAGGACAGATTTGGAATATATTTGAAATAAACCTACAGTTATTGCATAGTGTTCTGACATTAATATCTGTTCCCGGTTTCACACTGGTAAATTTTACTCTGCATTTTACAAAAAACGACCATAGGAAAAAAAAAATGACTATTGGCTGTTCAGTATCACACCAGCTTTTAATAGAGATGAAAATACACTAGAATGCTTCATGCCGCATGTTTTTCAGCTGCTTAAAACGCAATGAGAAAAAATGTAACATAATTAGTAACAATAGGAATGTGGTCACACATGAGGGAAAATCGCTGAGACAGTGCGGTGTTTTACTTGGAACTACTACTCCCAAATGCTATTTTTTTTTTAATGTCATATGAAAATTTGTCACTGTGAATCCAACAGTGTTTTTTCACCATGCGCTTTTTTCTTTTTAAAAACGCAGAGGAAAATTTTCCATCAGTAAGCGCTATGCGTGAAACGCGTAGGCCCCAGTTATTGTTATTTTAATGTTTTTTACCTATATGGATACAATAAAGATCAAGTTTTAACTTCATCTTCGGAGTGCCGGGACTTTCATCTATTCAAGTTTAACTACAATCCGCCTGTTCCAGAGCACCCGGAACACAATCTGCTGGGGATAGAGCGGTTAGTAAATCAGTTTTCTTCCATTTGTCTTTTCCCCAATTTATGAAAAGTAAAAAAAAAACGCATTGATATCGATAAATATCGATGTGTTCATACCGCTAAAATTTACATTACTTTCAATAGAGCCGTTTGATATCGATATGGCTGATATTTCAACCAGAGACTTAGAAGTATTTTAATGCCCATCATCTCCATAAGGGAACCATCTCCATGGTTTTTTTGCCACCCTCAACCAGGTGAATACTTGTAATAGTTGGAAAGGGCTTAGTAAATTTTGATATTGGTGATATTGATTTTAGAAATATCGATATCACTGATGTGGATCAAGCAGGGAAAACCTATAAAATTTTAGTAAACATCCCCTCAAGTGTTTCTGTTGTTAATTAAAGTGCTGCTGGACTTTTTTATGCATTCACCTCATGAAGAAGTGAAAAGGAATGAATGTCTATGAGTAAAGAATCAGTAACAATATTGGGTTAAACAATTCAGGAAAACTCCAAATTTTATGACATGTAATGCAACTGAGAATTATCTGGGGCTTTCTATTTCACTAGTAAATAATAAACGACACCACTGGGGATTTACTGACAGGAAATAGTTGGATGAACATTGGTCATGAGTTTAAAATGTTTCTCTATGCAGAAATGTAGTCACAAATACAGTATCAAATAGGTAGGCTACAGTCATTTATTTCAGTAATGAATGTACAGGAAAAACATATAAAACCTTCTCAAGTTCCTCACTAACACAGAAATCATAAGAATATGGTAAAATAATTGGAACAATGGAATTCCTGTAGAATGGGACAAAAAGGAGACAGGGCCTAGGGCATTTGTTCAGCAGACATGGGATCAAGTCATCAGGAAGAATTACATTAACATTTATACTTTAAAATGATGGCTTATCGTTGCAAAGGCGAAAGAATTCAAACAAAGCAAAGCTCTAAGGAGGGAAAATGAAGTGAGCTCATAGAGTTCTAATAAATTATACACAGCACAGAGCAAGGCATAGCTATTAATAATGTAAAACAAGACAGAAAAAAAAATAACAATATTTATTTAAAAGAAATACAATTTTTATTGCCATATATAACTTGCAGGGATATTATTATTAGAGATGGCCGAATTTTTCAAAAATTCGATTCGGCTGATTCGCCGAATTTTCTC
>WMED01009386.1:0-16341 GCA_019650415.1 Pipa parva | reverse complement strand
ATACTTTACATTAGTAACATGGCTACCTTTCCATCGAAAAAATTAAAAAAAAAATAGAGATCGAATAACTCAATCTCAAAAACTCAAAAAAATCTCGCAAGAAAATGCGAGATTTCATTCAGTAAACTCGGAAAGACCCAGAGCGATCTTTCTTAATTTAATAAATTTCACCCTTAGAATATCATTCTATAGATTTCAACAACACCATAAAGATTGTAATGAATAATTCAACTTACTCCAACCAAATAAAGGTGCCAAGCTCCACATTAATGAATACAGCCATACAAGTGCAATAACCTGGGATGTTCTTTTCTTGGAAGACCATTGTATAGACTGCAGAGGTTTTGTAATAACGACATAACGATCAACTGATATGGCTAATAAAGTCATCATAGAGGTTATTCCAAAGAGTGCCCCACAAAATGCATAAATGTTGCAACCTAAAAAATAAAGGCAAAATCTAAGAGGTAAATAAAATGTACAATGGTTTATTTCTCAAATGGCAATATCGATAATATTTAATTCACACTGTTTTAACCATGGACCATTCTAAAAATATTATGCGCCATATATGCCTTTCCGGGCATTCTCGTTAATGAAAACAGGAAGAGGTGGAAAAAAGTAACAGTAACGAAAATGGAACTATTATGTATTTCAATAGAAAAGAAAATATACGTCTTCTGGAAATAACAGTAATGTACCATGGCAAAAACATAAAGGTACAGTAACATTAAAGGAGAACTAAAGTCAAAAAATAAAAAACAAGTGTTAAAATACTTACCTTATACTGAGCCGATTGATTAGTCACAGCATGAGCTGTGCTATAATTAGCTGGCTCCTGATGCTTCCCCCAACATCTCCTGCACAGCGCGCTGGCTGACAACTGACAACGCTGAAGCCAATGCGCAGCTCCTTCTTCTCCTTCCCCGGCCTCATACATCATCAAGCTCATTGCGGCGAGCGTTCTCATTGGCCCCTGAAATGAACCTGATGATGTATAAGCCCTGAAACACCCAAAGTGTAATAGGGTGGGAGGAGCTTCGCGCTGGCTGCCTGTCAGCCAGTGCTGTGAAGAATCATCGGGGGAAGCATTGGGTGCCAACTAATTATAGCACAGCTCATTCAGCTCTGTATATGGTTAAGTTTTTGAACACTTGTTTTTTATTTTTTGACTTGAGCTCTCCTTTAATAAACTCCAGTAAAAAAAAAAAAAATCAAGTAATGACTACACATTTTATTTCTAAGCTAAGAAATTATATATATATGGCCATGGTACATTTAGAGCATGTTTTGATATAAAATTTAAAAAAACAGCAAGCTTGCAGTAAATAACAAATCCAAAGGTTCAATCAGGATCTCAATAAAAGCTCCGTCCAAACTCGCAATAGAGTATAAAAGTAATAAAAGGTGATTCACTGATTGCAGGTGTTGGTAGTGAAAACTACCTATTTATTGTACATCATTTGATAAAGGGTTTTTAACCCGAAACATGTCATGTGGAATAAATAGGTAGTTTTCACTAGCATCACCTGCAAACAGTGAATCTCTTTTTTTTTTTTACTTTCATAACATGTTTTGATGTAAAAAATTATACTTATATAATATATATATATACGTATATGCTGTTCAGATAATCTCTGAAAAATTAATTGTAAAACAGACATATGGCCCTAATTCACCATTGTCCGAAGTGAGAAGCGAAGTGTTCGGCTCACTTCGCACATGGTGTTATGCGCATGCTGATGTCCTGTGTGTGGACATCAGCATGCGCATTAAAGGGATTCCCCTCCCGGCGAGAGCACTCGAGTCTCCTCGCCGGGAGGGGAATCCCTTTAATGCGCTCGCTGATGTCCACGTGCAGGACATCAGCGGGCGCATAATACAATTTGTGAAGTGAGCCGAATGCTTCGCGGCTCACTTCGCACAATGGTGAATTAGGGCCATAGTGTGTTAAGAAGCAGTAAATTGAAACATTAAATTGAAAACTATTGTCATGACAGTCTTGTCCCTTAGTGCAAAATCCCTACAGTGAAATGTTTGAAATAATCTGATATAAAAAGGACACAGTGACATTAATATGACCCCGTGTTATATGATATGGGAAATATTGCATTAAGTGTGTCACAATGCCAAGCAGCATGTTTGTGCCAAAATCTATATTTTTTTATGGACAAAACGAAATTCAGTTGTAATGCTGGCATTGCACACACTTTACTGTGTACCAATGAATTAATCCCTTAGGCCACTGAATGTATTTTAATCACATAACAAATTGTCAAACCTCACATGATTTTGTCATCATGACCCTTATAATTGGAGACTGACATGTAATTTACCTTAAAGGCTTATGTTTGTTTTCAGTTCAAATAAGGATGTCCTGCTATCACAGAAAATGGAAATGATAATCTTTCTTCAAAATTATCATAATCCATATTTTTCATTGTAAATACTGAGAGAGATTAAATCAGAGCTGCGTTCTGTTTCCAGTATACATAATATTTCCCTGATCCTATCAACCTTATATATGGAAAGGTGCAGCCTGTAAATAAGGCCATGTTTAAAACGGCACTAACTGCACACATACATATAAAAAACCTCTTTATACTAAGCTAATTGCTGACAAAAATAGGTAAAAAAAAAAAAAAAGTTTAAGAAAGAAATAATACTTGCTGTTTGTTGCCCTTAACTAGTTTTCCTGAGAGCTGACATTTTCCTCCCCTTCCCAAGTTAGGCGAGAAGAAAAAGCTGCCTGACTGCTATTGGTTAAGCAGTGTGCTGACCTTTTGATGGCATAAATTAAGTTAGAATGCAGGAGATTACAGAGGGAAAGCTGACTTGTGCACATGTGCTAAGTAGTAAGTAGGGCAAAAATGTCTGGGGGAGGGTACCTTTTCATGGAAAACTGGCCAGTACATGTCACACACACACACACACACACATTTCCTGGTGCAGGAGTTTTCCATGGCTCTGTGATAAATCATTCTGCTTCAGATGAAACTACTAGGGAGAAACTCTTCTCACTAAGGTATAATACTGCATATGTAGAGATGTAATTTGACTATAGTTCCTTTTTAAGTAAAATAGGAGAGGTCACTCATGTCAAGAGAAGTCACTGTACAAACCCAAACCTCAGAAGCAACATCAGGCTTTCTAGGAAAGAAGCAAAATAGAAAGAAAGGGAAAGGAGAAAAAAAAGTTTCTGGATACCCTGTGTAATGCAAGACCTTAAATTATCCCATTCTTTGAATAAGGAAAAAAATATTCTTATCTATTAGGGGGTATAATTTTACCAAGTCCAGTATCACATTGCAACTAGCCTGTACATAGTTTGAGTGTACTTAGTGACAAACCTATTCCACTTTAGTAAAAAAATATATGCAAGTGTCATTCAAAAATTTATTAGTTATACAATATTTAGCAAGTACAAAGATACAGCTTGCAATCTTGCTATATTTTTTACTTTGCCTATTTCGGTAATTAAATCACAGACACACGCAAACTGAAAAATAAGGGGGCATTTTCCAAGTTTCGGTAAAATATTTGGCTTCTGAGACTTGAGCGACTGAATTTGAAGTTCCGGCTGTCAAAATCACCACCTCTTAACGATGCTGAATTTTAGATGGAGATGTAAATATCTACCTTGGCTTTTTTTTCCACATTGTTTTTTAATCCATATATGTTTGGCATCCAACAAAGAGACAACACCAAAACGCTTTATGTGGTGATATTTAATTTCCCTTAGTGTCATAAACACTTTGTAATGGACCTTGGAAATCACTAGCCCAATAATAATATCAATGTGAAAGGCACTTCTCCTGTCTTGTGTTTGTGACCTCAGGAGGAAAAAAAAACATATATTTTCTGTGTGGATAGAGACAATTTTAAAAAAATATTTTTGTCTGTTTTTTATTGTCCTTGTTTTCTGGAAATAAATGAATATATATTGATGGATGGAATCTCTTGTCTTGGATATGAGCTGATTTTGTCCTTGGAATATGATGACTGTGACAGTGACACTGTGAAGTTTGATTAATCCTTAAAGCGCTGTTCATTACTACTTCTGGTGAGCATATAGGAATCACCTGTGTGACCTGACAGCACAATTATTGGGTGTTGTACATTATATTTCAATTTTTTCATCACGTGCTTCTACACATTTGTTTTTGGAGGTGTTTTTGGCTTTACACTGTCTTAACATTTTAAATGAAAGGATAAAGCACTATGTAGTGCATTATTTGCGCTTCCTTCGTAGATATTTACCTGGCCTATTTTTAGGAAAAGGGGTAACTAACTAGCGTGTACCCCGAAGAGGAGCTGCAGATTCACAAGAGGATTTTCATTGTCTATTTTGGACTTTTATTATACACACTTTACACACATTTTGAGTATTTTGATTATATATTTTTCACAAAATAATTTTAGAAATTTTTTATCACCAGTACTTTATTTGAGTTGTTAAGCGCATCCAAATTTCACCAACACAGTTTGGTTTTTGTTTTGAATTTTACATGGAGCTAAGGGTGAAAATGTCCTGAAGTTGCGCCATAAGCTGCTATTTCACCTGGATTTTCCATCAATATCTATAAAAACTGTCAGAATGTGACATTTGTAAAAGGCTGGAATTGCTACACAAGAAGGCTTATTTAATGAATGTAAAGTCTGATGAATAGAACATTGATATTTTATTACACTGGTAATGTATTGACTATAATAAAAATGTAATCAATTTAATGGTATCTAGGTAATATAATTAATAAATGGTAGATGAGCGCTACAAGCAGTAATAAGCACCTGCAACATTATTAAATTGTAAATAACACTTAAAGGAACATTCCAGCTTGATTGATAAAGAACAAGTAATAAAAAATAATTTGTGCTGTAAATGTATAATACATTTTTTTTACTAATATAATTAGTCTTTTATGTGAGCAAAGGAATGAATTGTGCCTCCTGTGTAGCGGTACACAGCTCCTTCTGTGTTTACTTCCTAGTCAGATGGATGCAGCATTCTTTCACCACTGATATAACAGTGTCTCAGGAAGGTCAAAATTGATAGTTAATGAATTACCACTGGCATTTACAGTAGTTACTCTGTCAGTAGCAATAACTGATACTGGGCATGAGCAAGGGAGACCAAATCCATATAAAAATAAAGTCAATATGTCAGCAACCCAGTTATCTATGATTTAGTGGTGCTACTAAATGAAAATCAATCTTGGGTCAGAGAAAAGTTTTAATACTTCTTGGGTACATTAATGGTTGGGGGTGTGATATTGTTGGGCAGAATAAGGAAAGTTGTTGAACTTCCAAATCACAACCCCACAAGAACTTTGGGTAAACATGGCAAATGTTTTTACTTTAAGAAAATAACTGCCAGGAGAGGTCAGACGTGCAAAAAAAATGTTATTCACAAAGGTTAATTTTGTGTATTGCATTTTATTTATTTATTTATTTATTTTTTTTATAGGGTCTTCTAGATTCTCTGAATTACAATGCAATTATGTGCTTTATTTTGAATGGTATATTTAATAAAATTAGAAAAATGTAAAAATAAATACCTATTTCTCCAAGTATCCACTCCCTGTATAAACTGTTGAGGAAGCAAACCGGTGCTTGTGTTGCTGACATCAGAAAATCACTAATTGCTAAGTTCATTATAAAATAGTTGGGGGCTGTCCTAAGCTTCTTGTTGCTGGAAAAATAAAGAAAAAAATGCAATAAATGTTAAGGTAGCTGAAAGCAAGTCATTTTAATGGGAACATTATATAATAATTTACAGGTTAACACTGTGAGAAAAACATGTGTGGGATATACAAAAAAAAATGGACACCCCCCCCAAAAAAAATTAAACATATGCAATATTTATAACTTACTAATATTCTGTAATATTGTTCTAATCTACTGGGTATAATGAAACAGCAAAAAGAGAGAGCATTAAGCATAACTGTTGCTGGTACATCTTTAATAAGATTGTAAGCTCTATGGGGCAGGGACATCCATCCTCTTGTTTCAATCATGACCTGGCACTTAGACTGATGTATTTTCTTGATTGTATGCTTGTATTTTACTTCACTTGTTCTTTATTCTGCACTTTACCCTTGTCTGTATTATTACTGGATTGTACAGCACTGTGTAACCTTGTGGCGCTTTATAAATAAAAATATACATACATACATACATACATACATACATACATACATACATAAATGCAGCACCAGCACAATAGCAGAAGGACCAGTTAATCCAGGAAGTGTTTCTGGTGGGCCACTAATTATCAGACACCAGATCCATGTATGCAGGAAGGTCTCAGGGGGTTATTCACTAACATGTTAAGCATCTAGGACCTGATTGACTAAAGGGTAAATTGACATCACTACAATTCGAGTCGCATCACCAGTAGTTGCAAATTCACTTCTCATTATTGACTAAGCAGTGATTAGACTTGTCGAGCAAGCGGACAGCGGCAATCACTGTTGGATACGTTGTGTGTGTAGTCAGTAAGATAGAAGTAGAATGCAGAGCCCTGCCATCAGGCCCCAATTCACCCACTCTGATGTGATAAAGTGAAATGAGTGAATTTGGAGCAGTTCACATTACACTAGTACACTAGTACACTAGTCACATTCACCCCTTCGACACACTCCACTACTTAGTCATTAGCAGAAGTACCTGTGTATGTGCATACAAAGATATTTGAAGTGCTCCTTAAGATCACAACTATCATAGTTACTTGAATTGGTTGCGTATTTTCCACATTGCAGATTTTACGCAATAAGCAAACATGGGGAAGTGGTGAATAGATGCAAATTGAGAACTATACATGACTATTCAGACTTTAGTCAATAAGGCCCTGAGGATGGAAAATAAGTAAGCACTTTGAAATTCTCCACTGTCTATACTCCACCCACTGCTGGGTCCCTACTCTAAGAGGTTGACTTGCCAACTACCTACAGGGTTGTAATCATTATGTACTTCTTTTTAAGGTGTAACTGCACTGTTGCAAATCCTACTGATACTTCTGTAGTGTCCTATTTCAAAAGCTAATCAGATTCCACCCTGTCACGAGCAGAGCTCACAGAGAACAGCGTCGCCTGTGCCTGCCGGCTTCTGATTATAAGCATTATACCCAGCATTTACAATCCAGAGGCCCTGACGTCACATGAGATGTCAGAGGTGCCACATTCAAAAAGGGGAAAGGGCTGTTACACAGCATTTTAGCGTCTAGGTCTGCTCCTGAATGTAGAAATGCTGTGTTCTGATCTTGTCTGCTGTTACTCTATTGTACTGCTTCTTGTGCATTCTCAGAGTCCTGCTTCAACTTCACTTTCTCCTACAGATACTTGAGTGTCAGCTTTTCAGCCCAGGCTACTGGAATATCTTCAGGTCTGCTTCTGCATTGTTTTGCCTAACAGCTCCAAGTGTTTGGGTCTCGCTAGTCTGTGTTTAAAGGTACGGAATGCTCCAAGTGATTTTGTGAGTTGTAGTTCTGCAGTTCCTATATGCACCAGAGTGTTTCAGTCAGCTGCCACCTTTGGGGGTTTAACCCAAGGGCTGTAACTTTGGAAACTCTTGCTGCAAAGGCCATACCCCCTTGCGGGGTTTAAAGGTAAAAACCGGGGGCCCATTAGACTCCGCGCCTCAGTGTTATCCAGTGCCAACCCTACTGTGGTAAGGAGAATCTACCAAACTCCTATCTCTGCACTTGTCTCCGTTTCAGTACACCTAAGTGCTTCTAGAAACAAGCCTGTTATGCCTCTGGTTGCTTCAGTTCCTCCACTGGCTCCCAGTCCCGTAGTACTCCATATGTATGTGTTTCCCTGCACTTCATTACATCTCTGTAACGGATCCTGTAAAGTCAACGTTCAACCCAAGAGATCCATGACACATACATATCCTGCAAGGGAAATGCTCCAATGTCTTCATAGGGCTCAGGACTGCCACATTCTCTGGCCAGCCATTTAAAGAGACCCACCTGCTTCTTACATTGTCTTTTAAAAAGGGAGGGCAAGTTACACTAGAGGTTGGCCATAAATGCCCACTCCCACTTCAGACCTAATGGCATATTAACAAAGCTGTGGGTATGTGTTTACATCAAAATGAAAAACCCAGGGAACACTACTGAGGGGGTTATTCTCTAAAGGACGACCTCGACTGTCAAACAGCGGATTCCCATAGCAATTCCACTACTGCGACAATTCTCTCATTGTAAAGTCGTAACTGTGACAATTTTTAAAGTTGCGACTGTGACAATATTCTCATTATAAAAATGTAACTGCGACAGTAGCAGTCTATTGCAACTATCTTTAGCTGACGAATTCACACCTTTACGCAACAATTTGGACTTTAGAGAATAACTCCCTGACTGCTAAGTGACTGGGTTATTAGAATGGGAGGTTCCCATAATTCCCTATGCTACAGAGGAATTTTGTAAGCAGAGGATTAACAGTAATTAATAGTCATTTTACATTTAATTATCACTTCTATGTAAATCCTTTTTTAATATATGCTATTTGCATATTCCAAGAGATTTATAGATGACTTAAAATCATATTAAGCAGACAATTGCTTCATAAAGTATATTATGCTATAAAAAATAAGTATCATACTATACCTGTAAAAAGCATATAGAACTAGCAAGTTTCCTATAACCCCCACAGAACCAATTATTAGTATGCAACTTCCAATTGTGTAAAGAATTTGTTCTGGGACATCTGAGGATAGAAGTCCTTCCTGCCGACGTGCTCCATAACCAACGGCCTAATTTGGGGAAAGAAATATGATCTGTGATATCTGTATTTTAAACAAAATCAGTGTTGTAACACAAAGTGTGACTTCTCTCTACTCCAACAAACCTCCTCCAGCTGGACAGGATATATATAGTTAACAGTCACTACATCTATCAGTTTTGGTTTACTGACATAGAATTCACTGCTGTTGCTAATAAGGAAAACACCACAGCAACTATTTTTAGCCTACTATTGGATGTAAATTAATTGAAATGCCTGTACCACAAGATGGACTGGTCTGAGTTCTAAGACTCTATGACTCCTGCTTGGGTACTGGATTACTCATTCTCATCGCAACACAAGCGGAACTCATGAAGGCTCTTCTTTACCCCAAGTCAACTCCTCATTTACCACCGTGACTTTGTTTTTAGCAATGTCTTGAACAGGATTAGCTAATCCAGGTTTAGACAATTTAGAAAATGTGAGGACTAGAGTAAAGTTTACACAGGAACAAATATTTCTTCTTTTAAAACTGATTAATGACTACTTCAGTGTAATCGTCTGGTAGGAGCAAAAATGAATGGAAGATTCACATGGAGCATACAGTCACCATTTATATTGAATATAAGAAGTATATTTAAAAGAGAGCCAATAACTGAAATAAAAAATTGTCAAAACAAAAAAGGCAAAATATGGAAAGTCTCCAAGCAACTAATAATGTCTAGAAACCTTCAAAGTTCTTTTTAATTAAGAACAACTAAGTTCATTAAAACACATAAAAATCCATTCATGAAAACAGGATGTTAACGGGGCTTATTCATGAAAGGCCAAATAGTCAAGTAAAGGTATGAATTCACATTTATTCATCACTTCTCCATATTTGTGTATTCAGCAAACTATGCATTGTGGCAAATTTGAAACTAATTTGACAGTCTCGGACTTACAGAGCACTATGCACCACTTTACGTGCACATGAACAGGTGATTTGACTATTCATTGAGCATTAAAGTCTGTCACAGTAGCGAATTTGGCAAAGCATACTGTGTTGCATTTCTCAGTTTTACATAGAATTAGGGGGCCGATGGCAGGGCTCCTACTGTTCGACTAACTATGCCACACTACACAAAAGATGGCTACTGACGCAGTCACATCTTCGCTATGGGCACCCTCTGTTTAGTGAATAAGAAGTAGAGAATGGGACCATAGCAACCCAACATGATGAGAATTCACTTTGGCAGTCGAATATTCACTTTGATGAATAATCCTGAATTTACACATAGATTATTAGTGAATGTCAATATGTCATCCTTCCCCATGACTCAATTTAGTATGAATAGAGTGCCATTAGTTACATATACATACAT
Source organism: Pipa parva (assembly GCA_019650415.1). Classification (NCBI taxonomy): domain Eukaryota; kingdom Metazoa; phylum Chordata; class Amphibia; order Anura; family Pipidae; genus Pipa; species Pipa parva. The sequence continues at coordinate 6,251 of WMED01009386.1, read as the reverse complement.
ACATAATATGGTAGAAGAGAAGCTGTATGTAGCCATATTCGTCCTATCTTGTGATACCTTTTATTGGACTAACATACCTTTGGTTGAGAGGATAGCAAGCTTTTGAACCCCACAAAAGAAGAACTTGTGAGATCTTTAAAATGTACTGTCACCTAAAAAATAATACTAATTTAGGTTGTACTAATGAAATAAATGTTTTTATAAATATATTGTGAGGGTGTTGTGTTTGAGGGGAGATACTTTGCCCCAATTGTGCAGACATACTGCTGGAGGTCAGTCCAGGTTTTGTAAATCGCCCCAGCTGCAGGCTAGAGCCTGATTAAAAGGCAGCTGGGAGAGCCAGTTTGGGGTTGGAGTTGGAAGTTTGAAAGTATCTTTATACAGCATTTCTCTCTGTCAGCATGCCTTTTTTTTCCTGAGTGCTGGGTGGGTGAGTGATTGACATTATAGCTCCTCCAATCAGATCCCTGCTTGATCATGATTTAATGGATAAGTTTCTAACTCATTGCCATAGTCAGTATCTTACACTACATTAGGACCTCGCCAGTCCTAGGGTGTTTGTGGCATGGTTTGTATCAGCTGGGCAGCACCTCCAGCAGGATTAGAACCAGGAGCCTGCTTCACTCCAGGTAGCAGTTATACCACCACTCCATTTGAGTCTTTGGTCCTGTGATTCAAGGTGAGCTGTCCAATACATTAGTGCTGATTATACCTGAACACTTGGTAATGGTTTACACAGGTGCTTCCTGTTTGTCATCATCCAGGCCTATAAATATGAGGTCATTTCCTCCAGTCTCTGCCCAAGCTGGTCTTCCTTTGATGAATTTCTGTTGAAGCTTTTGTTTACTGTTAATCTGTATTATTGACCTTGGCTTGTTTCGACTTTGCTGTTTTTCTGGAATCCCTGACCTTTGGCTTCATCTGATTACGTTTTTTCTACTCCCATGATTTTCCTGATCTGGCATTTCTGACTCTGCCCTTGCTATTTCCCTGGTACCTCGCTCTAGTCTTTGCTCATTCCTGTTGGGTTGCTCCGGTGCCCTAGCGTTTCCACAGCAGTAAGTCCGGGGCCCCAAAAGGGCTTCTGTGAATACCAGACGTTGGGGTTTCCGTCCTAGTTAGTTGTGCTGCAGGTTCCACCTTGGGTCCAGTCTCAGGTAGTAACCTAACACACTGGGATGCTATAATGCTAATAAATATATATTTGCTACTGTAAAACCATACAGTATGATGTGATTCCTTCCCCTTGCCATTTGGGGTTCACCCCTCACTCACTTCTCAGTGGGATCTGAACTGCTTACTAAGTTTGGCATTGTATAGCTTTCTTACTTCTCCCTCACACAGGAATATAGATACTTCCGTATGCTAGCATTACACTACTGATGTATATAAACTGTTTAAATATTTTTTACCAACTGCACATTTTCCACATGTTTGTGTTTTAACATGCTTAACCTATGTTTAATTGTATTGAGACTGCAATCATCTTCCTGATTTGCAGTGTATATTATGGATATGCATTCTTCTTATCCCTTGTAACAGCTTAAACTCCTTGAATAATCATATTAACATTTTTTTTTAATATAGCATCACTGAAGTGTAATAAAAAGTCTGGGAATGGTATCATGTGATGCTGAAATAGCAAGGAACCTGAATTCTATAAGACTGCAACAAATTGCAGATATTGTCAGTCTCTTAACTTCCCATCAGTCCTTTCTAAAATTACTTGAGATTGAATAGTACAAAATAGTAAAAACAGTCCTAACGCAAGGAATATGCATATATTGTTAAAGAACAATTGAAAAAATTGACAAGTGCAAACAAAAGCAGAGAAGATTGAAGAAAATTTAGCACATATGCTACTGGTACTCTCTGTATAGTATGAGCCTGTTCTCTTCTAGGTCACTGTTGGATTGTGTAATACTAGTGCCTACAATTCTCAAAAAGGCAGTATAGGTAGATCTAAGCGAAATTTAATAAACTCAGAAAAGCCCGATTTCGCTTTTTCGAGTTTATCCTGAGAACATCTCGGCTGTAAAAATTACTCTTTTAAATGGATTTTGGGACTGGGATTTAAGAGTGGCTGAAGAGCTTGGGAGGGAAGGTCACTCCCGTACTCCATCCCAGGGTTTTCCCTCTGGCTGAAAACATGCTCGGCTGGGCTTTAATAGGAGGAAAAGGAAGCAGAGGCCTGATGGGGAATGAAGTTGCTTACAAGTAGGAAAAAGGTCTGGTGAACCAAAACCTGCAGTGTGGGTGAGATTCTCCCTGTTGTACTTCCATGTAGCTGAACTGTTTTGGTTTAAATAAGCCTGTTTATTCTGATATGCGCCATTTTGTTGAAGAGAGCCATATTTATTGTTTACACTTTAAAAGCTAAAGAAAAGCCTGTTTAAGTTTAGTTGCGGAAAAGCTGTGTGATTCCTTGTTTTGGTTTACACCAGTGGAAATTAAAAAACTGGACAGCTACTTTTGTTTTACTTTTGGCCAAGTGTACCTTTTTTTCATCATAGCCCACAGATACCAGTCTACAATGTGCAACAGTCATTACTTTCAGTGGTTTTTCACCATGGCGTATTCTCTGCGCTATTTTTTTTATAAATGGTGTGCACCATATGCCAGTGTGACCCTGGCCTTATTGTGTGATGTTTGATGCAATTTGCCATGTCTGAGGAAGCTGATCACACTGGAAAGTCACACAGTAAGTAAACATGTTAAGACTTCCCATTTAGATTGTAAGCTCTAAGGGGCAGTGACCTTTATTCTCTTGTGTCAATCACAACCTGGGACTTAAAGTGATTTTATGCTTGTAAGTTACTCACTTGTAATGTGTAATGCACTCTTCCCATGTCTGTCATATATTTGAATTGCTGAATTGTACAGCGCTGTGTAAATTCATGGTGCTTTATAAATAAAATTATACATACATACAAGACTGGTGTGCATCTGAATTTCACCTTACAGCAATACTATTGGATTAAAACATGAAAACTGTACCTCATTTGTCAACGTGTGACATATTCTTTAAGGACAGATGAATGGATTGATTTGTTAATGGTCTTTTAAATGGTTTACTGTTGATCATTTGCCTTTATAAGTGAACATTTTGCTTAAATTAGTTTGTTGCTTTCATTTGAGCTTGTGATGTTGACTGTAAGTGATTTAGTGACACGTTGGCAATAACTAGTTTCTTGATGTTCCTTTGATTTACTAAAAATACAGATTGATTTTTAACTCCTATATTGCTGATGAGTTCGAGTTTACATCGCGCCTTCAACTGGCTTGGGGACAAATTGCCTTTAACTTTCATTTCAAGTCACTTGACTTTGTTACTTGGATACCAAATTGATTTATCCAAGTTATGAATTGAATAATTCATAATTAATTAATTCCTACAAATCAATCTTTAAGCATCTGGGGATTAAGTTAAGATTAGCCTCGCATTTTCTGTGAACTAGTTTAATTAACATTCTTTAAAATGAAAAATAAATGCATTTTAATTAATGTAATTGTAAAGTTATTAATACTTTTAAAAAGGGACCATTCAGTATTTTGTAAATTTCAGATTATGATAAATCAGTTCCTTTAATGCATTGATCTAAGCAGAAAAAAAAATGAATAGATGATGGATTTACTGTAACGGGTTTCTAAACATTGAACGGTTAAAAGAAGAAGCGTCTCAGGATTCAGTACTGGGACATATTTACTAAGACCAATTTCACAATATTGAATGATGTCTCTCCATTTCCCTGTCAGCTTTTGTTTCTTTGTACCTTTGTTTCCCTGATATACAAAGGATTGCTAAAAATCTTTCCCCATTAGAATAAATTGTTATCGATAAATATTGATCTGTTAACAGGGCACATTTAGCAATGCTTTTCTATGAGGGTTCCTTCCATTACAGATTGATATCGATGTCTCTTTTCAATGGAGAAATATTTTAGACTTAGGCTAAATGACAGAAACATCTCCATAGGGAATAATGGGTTTACGCCAGCCTGAGGGTGGAGAATTCTTTTGGAGATAAAATGGTTTTTGAACAGTTTAGTAAAAATAGAGATATTTGTAAATACAAGCTGTTTCTCCTGCATTTACTAAGTCAAAAACCTGTTTGAATTTGGTAAATGTGCTAATATCTTGATTTTTCTCAGTATGTGATTAGTATCAAACAATGGCTGATCACAACCCCCTGCAAGGGGCGGGTCTATGTGAGGTACTGATGTCATTCACATAACCTGGAAGAGAGGAGGAGCAGCAATAAGGATCGTGAGAAGAATACTGACCTAGTAGCAGTACACAAATTAATACGATCAAGTAAGTATGTAATCTTGTTGTTCTGTAGTTCTCATTTAAGGATTTTCCATTACTTAGAGTAGAAATGGGAAAGAGATTCACTGATATGATTATTGAGACAGAGGGTTATTCTCTAAAGTCCAAGGGGGAATTCACGATAGTGCGAAGTGAGGTGCAGAGTCTTCGCCTCACTTCACACTGACTGTTCTGCGCTCGCTGATGTCCTGCACGCGGACATCAGCGAGCGCTTTAAAGGGATTTCAGTTTCGGCGAAAGCAAAAGAGTCGCCTCGCCGAGACTGGAATCCCTTTAAAGTGCTCGCTGATGTCCACGTGCAGGACATCAGCGAGCGCAGAACAGTCAGGGCAAAGTGAGGCAAAGGATCCGGATCTCCCTTCGCAGTATCGTGAATTCCCCCCCCAAATTGTTGCGTATAGGTGTGAATTTGCCAGCTAAAGACAGTCGCGTCTTTATAATGAGAATATTGTCGCAAGGAAATTTCACAAACATAGGTTTGTAATTGCATTAGTGCTGTATCCCCATAGCAACCAATCAGCAATTAGTTTTCATCAGGTAGTTTAATAATACAAAATAACAAGGTGTCTGGTTGGTTATGGAACCAGTGTAAGTTTGTTTTTGTTATATTCCCCCTCCCCTAAGTCCTAATGAGGTGACAATCATCAGCAAAGCATATATGCTGTTTTACCACTGGCACAGAACAATCCTAGCTTCCATTACATATTGATATATTGTCATAACAAGACATGTTCCTCTTCTAAATCAAGCCTTCTCTCTCATTCTCTATGGGATATGCTATAACAAAAGCTCAATTTACCGCAGTCCATTAGCAACCATAGATTTTCATGCTTCCATTACCATCTGAACCCATGTTACTTCATGTTCTCATTAGTGACATCTCTGCAATCGGGTGACCAAATTACTTCTATTAGAATCAATCCTCTTTTTGACCTTTACTCTATCCATATAGCCTAGACCCAGGCATTACATGCCCCGCGGGCCACATCCGGCTCTCCAACAGGCCTGCCCGAGCATTTGAAAATGGGGGGCGTGGCTAATCACCATAGGCCCCGACAAGCTAGGCACACCATTCTTATACCTCTTATACCACCAAACCTTTCATACAGCCCCATGAGAAAAATAACTGCGCACCCCTGATATAGCCCAACCTAAATTAGCAAAATGACATTATTAAATATAATCTTCAGTAACCAAATTCCAGTTACATATGATCCAAACCAATCACTATAATCCATGTAATACTCAATACATACAAGCAAGCTGAACAGCCACAAGGAAACAGAATGAATTATAATTCAAGCTGCTTTAGGAAATTTTAGCCTCTCTCCTGACTGTATGAACCTGTTTGTATGACTTGGCGCCCAATATAAGGAAATCATCTTCATAGAGATGTTGGAGATGTCATGCTCACAATCAAGCAATGCCAAGACCACAGGCAGGAGGTTTAAATAAAGTGTTATTATGTTCATTCATTTTATATTTTTTTTTTCCAGATAAAAATCTATACATTTGTACAAAAAAATATACATTTTGGATAATTATTGCAAAACCATAATAAATCAGATCTGATCAAAACATGATTATTTTAGTAAACACCTTTTATCAAGGCTTACTTTTTCCAGGTCCATCTTTCTCAGATCCAAAGATATATTTTATAACGATGAAGAACGCCTTAAATTTTGAATCTGTATAACAAAATAAAAGCCACAGTTTTAATGCACCTAAAGAAAAAAAACAACATTTTATAGGTATAGATGAACAAGTCATTTGCAGTTTATTAAAATCAATTAATGAATCAAATGAAAATGCAGCTTGGGGCTCTAATTTGTTTTGCCTCTGAATCATTTGTATGTGAACAGTTTAAGCAGGGGTCACACTAGGTGAGTTTCAGCTGAGTTTTTTTTTTTTTTTTTTTTTTT
>WMED01009385.1:0-16342 GCA_019650415.1 Pipa parva | reverse complement strand
AGCTCACTTCACACAATGGTGAATTAGGCTGTTAGTATTGATCTGTAAATCCCTGCTGCAAATAACCGCTTAAAATTATAGTATTAAGTATTGAAGGGCTTATTCAATTAGTCAATACCAGCATCAAAAAGCATATCTTTATAGTCGTTTTGATGCTGGTATTGACTAATTGAATAAGCCCTTCAATACTTAATACTATAATTTTAAGGGGTTATTTGCAGCAGGGGTTTTACAGATCAAGACTAAGGGGCTAATTCACCATTGTGCATAGTGAGCTGCGAAGCCTTCGGCTCACTTTGCACATGGTGTTATGTGCCCGCTCATGTCCTGCACACGGACATCAGCGAGCGCATTAAAGGAATTTCAGTCTCGGTGAGGAGACTCAAGTGTTCTCACCAAGACTGAAATTCCTTTAATGCAGTTTGCCTCCCCTCCGGTTAAGCAGTGTGGTGACCTTTTGGCCACATAAACTGAGCTTGTTTCAGGAGATTACAGAGGGAAAGGTAACTGGTGCTCTGTGCTAAGTAGTAAGTAGGGTACATTTTCATGAAAAACTGGGCAGTACACATCACACACACATTTCCTGGTGCAGGAGTTTATCAATGCTGCCTACTCAATCATTCTGCATCACATGAAACAATTACTGGGGAGAAACGCTTCTCACTAAGGTATAGTACAACATAAGTAAAGATGTATTTTGACTATAGTTCCCCTTTAACCTTTAAAGGGTAAATTAATTTGCTTTTTTTTAAAAATAGGCTGAACTTGATGACATCCTCAAGAAAACTTTATGCACAGATCAATTAGCATTTCACAGATATGTAAATGAGCTGGTCTTTTTGTTGATATATTGCACAAAAAGTAGATACTTTGGAGTCAGTGTTTTTTTTAAACCTATGCTTCCAGTTTAGACACAACAAACCACAATTACTGCACAATATTTATGACACTTTGTAAGACCAATGTGATCCTGTCAAACATTTCTCCTGGGGACAAAATATAGTTTGCAAACATTTAAGATGCTCAAGGCCTGCTATTAGTTAGCAGAACGGGCTCCAGGCAGGCAGAGCACTGTAAAAGACATTGTATTAAGTAGCACCAGGCGCCCTTAATTGCAGTGCTATATTCTGTGAAATACTTGTATTAGTCATATTTTAACATATAGACTCATATTGCCCAAGGATATCATGTACCATTCAGTGTTGTTATAAATATATGTGAAAACTATGTTTTTTTCTCTTTCAGTTATGTATACAGTTGGCCATAAAATATGCTCCTAAGGGCATTCTGATTAAGCTTTAAAAAATTCAAATTCATGACAAACATAAAATAATAAGGACTATTTCAGCCTGCTTACAAGTTGAACAAATTCTTTCAGAAAAAAACAAACAAACAATTCTCTTGTGTCACCTGAAGCATCTTTCATGTATCCCAGATAAAGCACAGTGACAATGTAGGTCAGAGATAGTCCAATAGCAGCAATTACAGTTGATGTTTCTTTCCCAGCATCCTTCCACTAACTGTCTATGCTGAAACTCTAAAATCTGAAAAAGTTTACTTCTTACTCTAGAAACCTACAAAAGGACTAATTGCCAGTTATTGATTTCTATAGGATGTAGTAATTCACCATTTATACATCCAGCTATAAAATGAATGATTTTGAATGCATCCTAAAATTGATGAAGTATCCTAAGATAAGCAATAAGAGGTAAAACTGTTCAAGCTTTAAAACTAGAATCTTGAAACCATCCATGTTTTTCCAAATCTGACACTTTTCTTTTTTAGTGGAGAAAAGAAGATGAGCCAAAGTTTGACAATTCGTTTTCCGTGTAGACTAAAAGGCAGGCAAATAATCCATACGGAGTATCGTCAATGTACTGTGAAGTTAATTTGATCAGATTGAAATATACATTGTACATATGCTTAAGGAACCATAATAAAAAAGGTTCTGTATATTCTAAAAGAAAATATATTGTCTCAATCCAGAAAAAAATTCAAAGTGCTGGCAGCAGAGAAAAGGCCAACCGAAACAAAAAATATTTTTATTGGCTTATCAAAATCATCCTTAAAGTAGGATATATCATTTTGTTTTTATAAGAAACTGGTAATTCATATCTTTCACAGCTTTGATTATTTACCTACGGCCTATGGTTTCTGCTCTATTCGTATTTCAGTGATTCTTGGCAACCTCATCAGCGTTACCAGAATTAGATAAACATCACAAAAAAAGGGAAGAACGTGTTAGAGTTTTACTCACAGAAGAAAAGGCAGAGCTATGACGGTAGGAATGGAAAATGGGTTAGCATTTATTAGCATCTGTAATCATAAGGCGCATCGAGAATCTCTTCCAGGTCACAGAATTGGAATTCTTTTGTTATTAAACTATGATGGTCAGAAAACACATCTGTCCATAAAGATATAAGAATAATAATTTGTGATTAGAATGCTAATATGATTAGGTCCTGTTATTGGGTGTGGTAGCTCCTTGAGAAAAGCAAGAATTAGAAAAGCAGCTCATGTTCCAGGTAAGGAGAATGAAAGGGGATATTGTGCTGTCTTGTGATACAAGTTGTGTCTACTGTTGCTTACCTTACTCTTTCATTTATATATATTGATATAGTATTATACTAAAGCCTCCCTGTGTTTTTAGGCAAAGACAAGAAGTATAGGTGATACCTTTTATTGGCTAACGAAATAGATGGTAAATGCAAGCTTTCGAGGCTCCTAAGGCCTGATGAATAGGCCTTAGGAGCCTCAAAAGCTTGCATTTACCATCTATTTCGTTTGCCAATAAAAGGTATCACCTGTACTCACTTGTCTTTTCTTAAATCTATGGCTAACATGGTGCACAATTCTACTGCCTTAGGTATCCCTGGCACAATATTTGGATTTTTAAGTCTTGATGATAAAGAATGGATTTTAATTTTGGATTGTGCAGTCACGTTGTATTATTTGTTCTAGGTCTGGATGGTAAGAGCTAAATAAAAAGCTTCCTAAAACAACATTGTACTGGTTATTTATTTAAAATCTCAAGCCTTCTCTAAACACTTTCATAAGGTCCTAATAAAAAAATGTATGTAGCTGTCAGGGCTATTTTAAAGATGTTTCCAAACGTAAAGGTCAGAACTGGTTTAATTTGATTATTTGATTATGATATTTTTGTGTGTAATAGACAGGTGGTATATATGTATATCCCTTTTGATGTTGTGAGTTTCTATAGTTAGATCTCATTCACACTATTCTTTTCATTATGAAAGGTAGAGTATTAGTAAAGATAACTAGCTTTTGATTTGGTAATGAGCCGGTTGGTGGTATGTCATGTGAAAGCACATTCTGGGTAGAAGCCCATTTTTATAGGTTAAATGAAATCACAAATCAAATAATTATATGCTGGATATTCTAGTAGCTTGAATAATGTATATAGGGTAGTAACAGTAAGGTTATCTTTGGTACTGGGTGGTAACAGAACTATGTAAATACTGATGCTGCTACTTGGATTCCTCTAAGATCCTGTTTTATATAATGACATGGAGGGCTCTAAATCAGCTGTAAGAAATGTGCCTGTCTGACTGACAGTTGAGAGTTCATCTTTATGCAGCGATGAGTTTAGACGCTGTAGTGAGACAATAGGGAGAAGATGACAGGTGTGCTTGAAAGAGCCGAGAAGATATAGAAGTGATGGCAGTGAGGTAGAATAGAAGTTGAATATTGGATATAAACAAATAATGTTAGTGTATGCACATTGGCTTAACCACTGGGCCACAAAGGTTCCCTAAGCACCCTACACAAATTCACTGACCTATATTTATGTAACATTAATAGTGTACATAAACAGTACACCTACAACACTGTGCATTTGGAAAATACTAGCGTGCCACCAATATGCCACGGCTGACCTTGAACTGGCTGAATATGCATCGGTTGCTTGGCAACTGGAGATGCTATAATTTTGTATGTGCTGAAATTCATTTTTAAGTTTTGAGATTCTCAATAAAGCTGTGGCCAAATTTCCACCAATGCAGTTTTAAGTGTGTTATTTCTTTAGTTATCTTAGCCAGTAGGGGCAGGAAAGGTCTGCCCACTAGTTTGCCATGTTGTATCAGATGTAACAGTTGATATCATTGTTTGCCCTAATTATCACTTTATGGCAACAGTAACTGCATGAACAGGGGATAGCCAAATGTTGCTTTATTAATGCAAATAAGCACATTACACTTTTGTTATATTTCTGATCGCTACTTTAACAACACAAGTTTTAAGCGTATCATAATACATACATTATTTAAAAACTTAACTCCTTACAAATCTGCCAATACATCACAACCGAATTGTATCATTGTACCAGTCATTAGCCTTTCTACACCAGCTCAGTGGTTATGCATTAACCACTACCAATAGCATAACTGCCAGTAACCAGCCGTGAGTTAAAACACAACCTACCATGAATAATAACAATTTTCCCCACCTTGGGAGTGACACATAACTCTCTTACCTTAACTTTATTGATGTAAACTGATACAAGATTGTATGTACCCTCCACTCTGTGACATATCTGTGACTCATCTTTGAATGCAAAAAACCTTTATCTCTCATATTTTTTTAATATAAAAATAAGCAATTAGTTAAAACAATAATAACAATAAGGGGAGGGAGCATGGGAGAATTGTTCGCCTGCTGCTCCATCTTACAAAATCGTGCTACACTTTGTTGCTCTGCCTATTAGGAACCCAAACACCACCCTTACTCTTTGATGCCATTGGCTGCCCCTGTTCATATAACCCCTCCTCTTACTTTAAGTTCCAGGGATAACTAGAGGAAGTAACATTTTCATTTAGGAAACAAAATCTTAATGTAAGATAACTAAAAAGCAGATGTTGGGTGGAGTAAAAGAATAATAGAGTTCTTATTAACAACATATTACTGGTGGTCCAGAATTCCAGATACAGCTCTGCTAACAGCTAAGAGTCATGGTTATGCTTTTTTTAATATTGAGATTGTACGTTTGCATGGATTTTCAATTTAGCATTTCATTTGTATAGATATCAAATACTTCCGTGTCGTAGTGAAATAATTATCCACTTGAGTTTTTTCCTACTCATTTACTGCTCAATACATTTGGCATGACAAATACATATAAATACAAGCACGAAGGCATTTTCTCACCAATGACATAGATTAATCTCATTTCATTGTACAAGTAAAACACAGATCATACTTACTGCGGCGCAAAACTTCTCTTTTTCCCCTCCTCTTTCAATTGTTTCCATGATGCTTTATTTTATTATTTACTTCTACTTACAAAATCATTAAAAACAAAATCTAATTAGATTTCAAAAGATCACAAATAGAAAAGTTTTTCATGTTCTATGGCAAAAAAATAATGGTCAGGCGAGGAATATAGTTTTAGTTGTGAAATGGCATTAAAAGAAGTTCAAATTCATTTAGGTAAGTATCACTAGGCCAAAATATGTCACTGTAAAATGCAAAAGAAAAAAATTAATCAAAATTAGAATGAACTAGTGTGATATATGTTAAGGCATTTAGCCCCATATTAAATATGTCCCCATACTTATATATTTTATTTATCAATCATGCAGTTCAGAGACACTTACACATCACCTTGACATTAAAGTAATGGATTTAAATTGAAGGATATTTGAATATAGAAGCAAGAAGATATATAAATACTGAAGTCATTTGGAACCCAAATCTGTACAATACTCTGATCCCAGATCATGTAATGGTCCCTGTTTTTTTGGCAAGTTTTCATTTCCTAATGTTTAGAGTGCTTACCCTTTAATCTTGCTTACCCTCCTCTGCAAGCATTCCTGATTCTGTATGAATTATTGCAGCTGGAGACAAGAGGCTTTCTTAGCTTGTCAAGTCATTAATTTCCACATGTGGTTACAGTGACTCACATTAGATTTTGTTCCACCACAGACTGAAAATTTGGCAATAATGCTGATTATTTGTACAAGGGATGCCATTAGAGTTGGAGAATCTGCTTTTGAGCAGATCATTTGGGAACATCTCCCAGATTTCCCCCTTGGCCACTAGAAGTTTATTTTTATGTAAGAAATGTTATTTATGTACAATAATCATCCTTGACTTCCCGTTCTGGAATGAATTGCTAGACTATAAAATGAATATGACAGTGCACTGAATATTAAGCCAAATGTTCACAGGAGAAACTGGTTGCTCCAGTAGCCAGAGATTGTTCCCCCCCACCCAGTAAAATAGTTTTTGGTCAGCTTTGGTGCACCCAGTCTGGTTGTTTAATTACCGTAAACAGGGCTGAGTTACTTACCAAGTATTTGAATTATATTCCATGAGATTATGGATTATGCATTAGCAATCTTCCTTGGGACTCCCTGTGAATGCAAGTCTCCAGGTTCGTTACACTCCTGCCAATAAGATCGTTTGGAATAAAATACTTGGAAGCTCTATTTATTATACAGTAAAGAACTACATTTTTTTTTCACAATTTTGACTTTTTCTCTTTCCCAGTTATTACTAAAACTATTCTAGCTGTTTCTAGGATTTATTTTCTGTCCGCAGTTTGTTTAAAAATTTCCAGCCGCAGTGTCTTTCCCTTGGATTAGCAACCAAGGTATTTTTGATGTTATAAACTAGCTCCTGCATGAGTCTTTACTTATTTGGATAAAATAATACTTTTATTAGACAGATTTAAATCGCTTTCTGGTAAGGTTTTTACTTTACATGCTTCCCTTAGCAGGGCACACTACGCATGTGCAGGTAGTTTGAGTGCCATGTTGGGGCCAATAAATATTAGTAAAATGGCAAACATCAACCACTTTTAAGGAATGTATCTTCACTATCTAAGAACTCTGCTTGCTGGGATTTATTTATTGTGGGCATTTGTAAAGCACAGTTTAAGATGTCAGCGCTATATAAAAAGGATCCATGTGATTTATTTCTTTTGTATTTTGTTGCCGTAGAAAAATGCTATGTGTCATTTCCCATCCAGTGCCATTAAACTTCATTCGATAAAGATATCTGGCTTCCTCCCTTCCCCCCCCATATCCCATATGCCAAAGGGGTGGGGGAGGTACAGCATACAGGGCAGCCCATTTTACATAATTAATTTGTCTGTGGAGCCCCCAACCTATAGTAGAGGACCAGCAGGGTATTTGTTAGGGGTGGTACAGTATATAAGTAAGGGGTTCCATATTTAGGGTGCCATTTTGTGAGTAGCTGCCAAAGTAAAGGTAACCCACCCTCCCTTCTCTTATTAATACATTTCTATTGTCAGGACAAGTGGTATAAAGGTTTGATGAATGTGAAGAAATATGCTCTGAGTTCAAATTATATATGTTTAATGTAATTACTGTCTCAGCTTGGAGGCTTTTTGGCACTGGCGTTATAAGAATTGTTATATATGGTGAGTTATGGCTACTCTGGACTGGCGCTAGCAGCTCACGGCTTTGGTACATGCTCAGGTAGTTGAAGACTCTTGGTTGAAAAGGTTTTATTCGTGCCAGTTGTGTTGCAACTGCCGGTACTATAATTTGTAGTTTAAAGTTTTAATAAAGCTGTGGCCAACATTTCACCAATGCAGTTGTATGAGTCTCTCATTTCCACCTATCAAAATAATGCAGTAGAGCAAGAGTAGGTCTGCCCATGTAGTCTGCCAAGAAAAATTCTATTCTCTAAATGCACTTCAAATACTGTATTAATCAAGTTAAATCGCATTATGGCCAACAACTATATGAGTTCAGTCAGTACTAATTTTAGAAATACTGTAAGTGATGTGAATTTAAGTGTGATCTTACTAATTATTGATAACTCAGCTTGCATTTATTGATATTAATAAAGAAAAATTGCAAGCACATGCTGAACAAGCTATGGCAATCTTCTGGCTCTACATCTGTTGCGGATTAAATATCTCAGCACTGCAACAGAATGTAGTACGGTAATTCAGGCTCCCCAGGTGCTTATTGTTCAAAAATAAATCAATTAATTAAAAAAAAAAAAAAAAAGATGAATTTAAGAATTATAAAGAAAAGAGGGAATTAAGACATTGCACACAAATTTATTATTTGATGTTTTCAATATCTTTTTTTTTTCAATTTAAGTAATATATAAGGAAGAAAATGAATTAATTGCATCTGTTTTTTGTCCAAATCATCATGTTTAAACTGTTCAAAGCTCTTTTCTCTTGTAACATAGTAACATAGTAACATAGTTTATAAGGCTGAAAAAAGACACAAGTCCATCCAGTTCAGCCTATTTTCCTGCAATGCTGCAATGTTGATCCAGAGGAAGGCAAAAAACCCTTGAGGCAAGAGCCAATTATCCTCATATGTCGTGTGACATCACGAGACATGTATGTCAGCAATCATACTTCTTTTTGGCGTTTCTAAAATATAATTTGTTATACCTACTTATAAACTATAAGCTGTTGGGGCTGATTTATATACGTAAATATAAGGTTCCCTGGAAATGCGTTTATCTTAAAGTTCAAGATACCGCATATCATAAAGTTCAAATTGCATTTCAATTTTTACTACTGTGAGATCATTCATTTTGGCAGAGAGTGTTTGTACTTGCATTTTGGAGGTGCAGAGAAGCAATAGAATCTAGCAAATCTAGTGTTTGGGTTTCAAAACAACAAGAAATGTCATAGGGAGTAAGTAAATGACACATATCAGAGAAAAGCATATCCACATATTCATCTAACTGATTCCGCTTTGCCAATTGGTGAAGGAATAAATAATCTTTCATTTCCTCTCCTGGGCTCTTCTTTTTAAGAGCTGTAGTGTTATTGGTCCCTTATGTCTGCTGATTATATTTTATCCTTTAAATGTGCACTAAAATGTTCTCTCAAGGTCTTAATGAGACTGCTAAGAAAGTGGAAGGTTCTGTTTTACTTGACATTGTGTTTTATAATGTTATAGTAGGTGTGTTCTAAGCAGGAGTTGCAAAATAAAATCATTTACCAAAAAAAAAAAAAAAGCAAGTGTAACAATGTCAATAACATGTCACATGAGATAAGTCACGTATAGGTGATACCTTTTATTGGATATCTGAATACATGGTAAATGCAAGCTTTCCACACTACTTAGGTCTCTTCTTCAGGCATATCTATGGCTAACACAGTGCTTCACTCTACTACCTCTAACATGTCACATGTTACACTGTCATGTAACTTGTCAATTACAGGTAATACCATATCAGCCATAGAGTTTTAATAAGGCATTGGGTCACCACAAACCTCAAGAAGAGTTCCAATAAATACTACAAATACTACAAGTGTCTGTAACTGTTCAAGCAGAATGCAAAACCATTGTCTATTAAAAAAAATCCACCTTCGTTAGGAAAGACCTTTTTACTTTCTGATTAAGCTGATCTCTCAAAAAAGCTCTGAATGTCTTGGAATGTACTGCAACAAATATGAGTGACGCTTGTAGGTTTTTTGCCATTTGTTTCAAATGTACTTACTGAACACATAATGTAAAATGATCCATCAGATGACATGGCTGTGTTGTAGTGATTAGTGGTCCACTGCATGTATTTTTTCTGTTCCTTTTTAAAACTTATATACAAACACACTCATATCTCTAACTGGGAGTAAGATGTCCACCTCCTGGAAGAGATGCTCCCTTTGTGACTAACTTTTTACTGGGGAGGACTTTTATATGTAGAAAAGACTTGAACTTAAGTGACATTGTACTGTGAGAAAAACATCCATATGACCAACACAGTAAACAGTCTATAGATAGTAGCAACAAAATTTTGGAAACTGATAGAACTGTAGCTAGTAAGAGAAATACTCTGTTAACTCCATGCACTTGCATATCAACAATTTTTGCTCAGACTTTTAAGCCATGATACCTGAAACATTAGCAGTCTTTATCACTACAGGTCATGCCAAACAGGATGCAAACCACCCAATTGTCAAGGACGCCACAGACTCTTTCTCCATTCTAGTAGGCAAACAGAATCAGCTGGTCATAACTGCTGAATTAATATCTGCCTAGTTTCAACAATCATCATTTATTAAGGCATTTCCTTCACTTTGGTTGTATTATTGCATTAGACATAAGAGTGATCTGTCAGACATATACAAGCTATTCAATCTTTAAGATAAGTACTAGCTCTACTTTTTCCTGTAAACCTTAGTGAAGCACAAACTGGTATCTGCTTCTGAGATTCTTTAACAGGGTCTGGATGAGATTTCCCATGAGATACCTTTATACAGTAATATAGCTAGGAAGTCAAAGGCAGATTTTAAACATTTTGGGGTTTGGAGGGCCTGTGCTCAGACCTGAAAGATTGATAAAATTGATCCACAGAAACCATGGAGGGGCTTTTCTTGACAGTCTAGTCAGGATAGAGTTGTGCAAAGGTGCAGTAGGAGAAGTTTTGCAAGTTTTGCCCTACAAAGACATGAGAAAGGGTAGACCCCAAAGTCTAAAGGTAGGAAATAAGCACATATTGGAAGGAGCCTCTTTAAAGATCCTTTGGAAGTGGTGCACATTTCTACAGTACTGTAGTACCTATTGTGTTAAAAGACTGTGATGCAAGAAACTGTATGAAACTATAGCAGCTGTGTTATGCGACTGCTGTTCTTGATTATGCATCTGATGATTTATTTGTTGCTTCCAATTTTGCTCGATGAAGACTGCAAAGCTTCATCACTACAGGCCACAAACTCAACCCTAGTCCAGATATTGCTCACAATGCCTGATCATTTGCACAGCACTTTACCTTTCCCCAAAAAGCCAGAGGCTTCATTATCTGTATCTGCTAAACCCTGTGGTCTCAGTGACAGTCTGTGTTTGCTAAGTCAGCTAAAAAAACAGCTCCCAATTGTTTTCAAGGTCCCTCTTATAAAGTTGCCATTCTTCAAAAACTGAGTTCCAGACTAATTAGTTCTTGGCAACTCTTTGCCTTCATTCCCATCTTGTCACCCTTGATGTTACCCTATTTAAAATACATGCATTCCTAATTGATTTCATGTTTTCTATGTCCTTATATTTTTCTGTACCACCAGACTCTTCTGGCTCAGTGTTTGTGAATCTTTAGGAAGAAAAAGAATTTGAGATCCCCAAACAGGGCCCATTGCAATAATTTTACTACCGTGTTTAGGTTTTTATTGAATTATTTAACGGTGATTTGAGTCCTTAAATCATTTTTAATTCCATGGAGTATATCTGTTTTGAATCTTCATTTAAATTTCTGCAGTAAATAATCACTTGACAGTTTTCTGTCTGCTTCCATGATGTAACCAGAAGATTTCATCATGACAACTATAGCAATCTCCTTTTATCTTTAGGTTCAGTTGTTAAACTGGCATATAGCTCTCTTTTACTGTGGACTTAAATTATGTTGTGGCTTGTATTGTTTATCTAGAATATATTATACAGTCCCAGAATAAGTCAAAGTACAAGCTGCTTCTGTGTTCTGTTTGCTTTCTGGTGTGGAACAATTCCTTTAGTTTTAGGGGAAATTCACGATTGTGCAAAGTGAGCTCCGAAGCCTTCACCTCACTTCGCACAGACTGATATGTGCTCACTGATGTCCTGCATGCGGACATCAGCGAGCGCATTAAAGGGATTCCAGTCTCGGTGAGACCAAAAGAGTTGCCTCGCCAAGTTATAATTATATAAGTATAATTATACTTAAAAAAAAAAAAATATATATATATATATATATGTATATATTTATAATATACGTATATACTTTTATAATTTATATAAAAAATGAGTATTGCAATACTTGGTGATACCTTTTTTATTGGACTAACAGTCAGTTTTAAATAGACAAGCTTTTGTGAGGTCTGTCCTCCCTTTATCAAGTCGCAAGCAATACTAGTAAAGTAAAGTAAATTAGTATTGCTTGTGACTTGATATGATATTCCAATAAAAAAGGTATCACCAAGTATTGCAATACTCATTTTTTATATATATATAAATATATATACATTCGATTTTTTCTTAATATGGATAATATCATGGTAGTCATTCTCTTGAAAGTAGTATCTTTTTTCACAAAAACTCCTCTCACAAACTCCCCAGTTTATGAACCCGCTAGACACACTCAGTATGTAAATCTACTGAAATTATGTCTTCTGAAATAGTGTGGTTAACGTTCAGCTATTATTGAAAGCAAATGGAATGGGTCATCTGTTTCAACCCCTGGGTTATATTTTTTTTATTCTTCTACCCTGTCATCTTTGTAATTAGACTAGAAATTGTAGATAGCTACTCTACTAAAAGGATGCTTTTAATTGTACCAGTGCCTTAAAAAACAGTAAAACCAAAAAATTCAAACACATCAAATGCATTTGTATCTACCTTATTGTATGCATGTATAATTTTATTTATAAAGCACCACAAATTTATGCAGCACTGTACAATTCTGCAATACAAATATAATGCAGACATGGGTAAAGTGCATTGTACAATATTACCGGTATTTTCAACTTACTGTATATTCAACTTGTGCTTCCTAAATGTTTAAATGGTGTATATTAAATAAGATATTTATCTATTTATCTTTAATGACTGGACTTTAGTGCTCACTTCCTAAATCTGTATTATCTGTATTATTTGATGCACTATAGAAAACAATGGGATTAGGTGGAGTCTGTTTAGCATCATGGCAGCTATCAGTAAAGATAAAAACATAGAAAGCAATAAAATATATCACATAATATGTTACATTTATTAACTTTAAAGATGGTATTTTGTGTTGTGTTTAAATACATGCCAATCCAATTTTGCAGCAGGGGTATTTCCTAACTCCTAAAAACCTTTTATTTGTCTGATCAAATCTGAAAGGCATAAATAATGATAGTGATGGGTTTACTATAATGTAATGAGTTTAATCAATGGACAATATAATCTTTTTAAGAAATCTTGTATAGGTAACCAGCCTCCAATTTTATCTTAAGAAAAGAACAGTTATTTAGGATTGAGGGGGTTATCCACTAAAGTCCGAATTGTTGTGTATAGGTGCAAATTCACCAGAGGCTGGTACTGTCGCAGTCGCGTCCTTCTAATGAGAATATTGTTATTATGGGAAAATTGTTGCAATGTTAACTTTAAAAAATTGTCATGACGTTAAAATGGGTTAATTGACGCAGATTTGCTACGGGAATCCGCTGTTTGAGAATTCAACAGTCTGATTCACACCTTAGTGAATAATCCCCTAAATGCTAGCATTGCTCTATTGCTTTAAAAAATAATTTTAATGCAGATGTAAGCTATGGTTCCTAAAGATGTTTCCAGTCCCTATTAGTATTATAATATAGCTTTGCTGTAGTGAGTTTGACTGTATGTTTCTACATTGGTCTCTACAATGAAGTTTTCCACCTTAGGGACCTCCCTCATGACATGATAAAATTTTATGTTTGGTATTCATTATAGGGCTAGTTCAAGTAGACAGTATAGGTTATTTTCACAATATGAAAATCCTGATCAAAGTGGGGTCATTTGATGGTACAAAATGTGCAGCATAAGCCCATCAAGGAGAATTAAAGGTCTATTGACAAGACCTAGCATTAGCAAAGTTGAGAGGTATTCTAAGCAAAATAAAACATGTTTTCTCCTTCAGAATATGAATGACAAATCTGTTCAACAACCATTTATGATAAAGTAATTACTCCAGCATGTTACATGACCCTAGGGCAGTAACTCAATTGTTGTGCCCAGTGGCTATGCCCTGGCAGTGGGTTTAGGTCCCAAGAGATTTTGTGGAGAAGGAAACTGGGGTTTTTGACAGTTTATAGTGAATAGATAGGAGGTAATTATACCACAGGATAGAAACAAAATGGATGTCTATTATTTGGTGGCTATTTTTTTTATAAAATAAACATGCACATTTATTAGTCTATACTAAGGAGAATCCCTTGCACCGTCTTTTTTTGCACACCACTTACCCTGACTGACAAGGCAGTACTTTTGGATTATGTGGCACAATATATGCAAATTATCTGTAATATCCTAATTGTTATTATGCCAATAATATAAAATTTGTTTAGGGATGTAACTAATCATTCATTTAGCCCAGATAACTAGAAATTCTCATTGAAATTTAAACAACTTTCAACAACCTTCTTAGGAGGGTGCTCTCATTCATGCTCTTTACTGTTTTAGAGACTGTTTACCTTAAGTATTCTATGGGGCAGTGTTAGATTGCAACCCTTGGATGAACCGGCAAGCCTCAATTTTTCTTCTCACTCCATAACATTAGTTCCTGCAGTCCATGATGACTGGTAAGGAGATACCCTGACACTGTTTGTGCAGGCATCATCCAAGTCACCTGTCACTAGGGAACTATCCAAGCCCATATGTAATACAGTTCTTCCAAAAGCTTTTTTTTTTACCCTCCAGTAGTTTTATAGTGAAATATAATTAGAGTATTAAAACTAACACACAGATTTACTTAAATAACTGACAGCAGTATGTTTCCATCTCTTATTAAATAGAATTCCATCCAGGTATTTAGATGGACCTCTAAAAAAACTAGAGTCATATTTACATGGTTAGCTAGTGACTGATTTTTGGTGCCTTGAAACTTGCATGGGTCTCTCTATATATTCTGACCTGACTCTACTGTGACTGTATGCTCTGTAATATATAAAACTAGGAGCCTTCCTGGTGCTTATATTATGCAAAGTCTTCTATGGGGCATGCCAGACTTCACTACATTTAGTTTTGCCCCAGGCTAGCCTACACCTCTGCAAAGTATGGACTCCCCATATACTTAGGGTTTGGTATATGTGAATGTGTATGGAACATGGACAATAAGACAACTGCATTTTGAAGAATAATGCTAATAATGTGCATGCAATCTCCCATTGCAAACAGGTTTTCATGGCAGTGTTTCTTTATAAGCTTTACTTCAGTGTCAGTGGCTGATTTCCAATTCTTCTATTATAGTATAAAAGTATAGATATTATAGAGTGTTTCTACAACACACCCTGTCTCTGTCTCTGAAGAGAATTTATGTCCTACATTTTCTAGGAAAGGTTACCAACTTCAGAAAGGTTTTTTGTTTTTTTATTGTTCAAGCAATTTACTGGCATCAAATATTTTACTGACATTTTTATAGGCAGTACCATTATTTCTGAAAATTAAGAAGCTGTATTTTTTTCAAGGGCAAGACTGAGTTCAGGGATAAGAAATGCTGGATTTCCAACTCAACAAAGTCCTACAAACAATGCAGTTAACTTTTGCATTTAGTTCTCTGACAAGGTTATATTTTTACTGGTTTTGGACTTTTAACATAGTAACATAGGTAGCAATATAGTTTATAAGGTTGAGAAAAGACACAAGTCCATCCAGTTCAGCCTATTTACTTGCAATGTTGATCCAGAGGAAGGGAAAACCCCATAAAACAAGAGCTAATTATCCTCATATTAAGGAAAAGAATCCTTCCCAACTCCAAATATGGTAATAATAATAATTTCCTGGATCAAGATCCCAGGCCACCTTCAGTTATCTATTACCCATAACTTGTAATATTCTAACACTGAAGGAAAGCATCTAAACCAGTTTTGAATTCTTTTATGGAATTAAACATGACAACTTCTTCAGGCAGAGAATTCCATAACCTCACTGTTCTTACAGTAAAAAATCCCCTTCTATGTTTAGGTAGAAACTTTCTTTCCTCTAAACGTAGAGGATTCCCCCTTGTTATACTTACAGTTCTTAGTATAAATTGATTGTGGGAGAGATCTCTGTACAGACCCCTTATATTTTATACATACTTATTAGGTCACCCCTTAATCTTTTTTTCTAGACTAAACAAGCCCACTTTTGATAATCTTTCTTGGTCTATATTTTTCCCATTCCTTTTTTTTTACTTTTGTAGTCTGCCTTTGAACCCGTGAGGTTCACAAATGCTTTATAAAGCAGTATACAGACAGTCCTCAACTTACGACGGTGATCCGTTCTTACGCGGCGTCGTAACCCGAATTTCGACGTAAGTCGGATCATACATTCATACAGTACTGTACACCATAATAACAGTGTACAGTACTGTACTGCAAACACTTAGCCTATCCAAACAGTGCTTGGATACACCTGTTCTAATACAATACCCTAAATAATTATCAATAAACGCAGGTACAGTAAAATATTGTTTAATAATTAAATAATGTACTGTAAGTACTGTAACAGTAATAAACAGTGAACAAACAATTAAAAAAAGAGAACAGGTTTATTGGGGGGAAGCTGCAGAAGGTGCTGGTGATACTGGGGCAGGTGAGTCAAGAGGGGCAGGTGAGTCAAGATGGACAGGTGAGTCAAGTGGGGCAGCTGAGGTAGAGGGTACAGATACAGGATCTGTTGCAGGCTTCTCTACCTTCTTG
>WMED01009384.1:0-16342 GCA_019650415.1 Pipa parva | reverse complement strand
CTATTGTTTAAATTGGTTTGATGTTCCGAAACACTTAAGTGTGACAAAAATGCAAAAAAATAGGAAATGAGAAAGGGGGCAAACACTTTCACACCACTATATTCTTTTCAGATCATCAGCGTGAATCCTTCACTAACTTGATTCCCAGGCTTTAAAAAATTCGGAAATAGAACCATCAGAAAGAAGCAGTTGGGCAGCTGTTCTGTAAGGCTGCACATCTGCACTTTCAGAATTCTGAGTGGTTACTCAGAATTCTTCAGCCTTTCATTCAAACCCATGGCTTAAGATTCCAAACTGAACTGATTAAGAGGAAGTGGTGACACAGTGAAGAAGCTACTGAAAAATTGTTTATAAACTGAAAAAGAGATGGACATATGAAGTAAAATATATTGCAAGAGTATTTTAGTAGTGACAAACAGCTATTGGAGGTTAGAGTGTTCTTTTAACAACATGGCTGCTACAAGATAAAAACAGATAGAAAGTAATACAAGTCATGTATTGCCAAAGATAACATTTTTATAAGTGCTGTATTTAAATAACTGCAATCCCATTCCTAATTGGAATTTTTTGGGAGTCACCGAGATGCATGTGAGCATGTCCCCTTTAATAAATAAGGTGCAAAGTCAGCGAAACAAAAATGTACTTGCAATAGGGTAACTACCTGCAGAGAGCAGTGCTTTAACTCAAAATGCAAAAAAGTTTATGGAACATACTAAAGCCTTTCCCACCATCTCACAGATCATGTGCACCTTGAGCCATGTCATAGCAGCAGGTGTGGGAAGCGCATCATTCAATATCTATGAGCATGTGCAGATTGTTACAACCAGCTCAAGTTACTTGTTGTTTACCTTGCATAGGGGAAAATATTGCATGGCTTATTTTTTATGGCCAGCTTCACCCCATGCGTCAAATGCAAACAGAAAATACAAAGTGTCTATCCTGTCAGTAAGGAAAGACATTTGCATGCTGTACACAAGACAGAGCACTATGGTGTGTGTGGGCAATGACAAGATAACAAGATACAAGATCATTTGCTTTGAAAAGCTCCAACAAGAAGGTGACAATGTATGATTGATGTCACTTAGCTGGGTTCACAACAAAAGATTTTCAGTTGAGTTCTTCAATTAGGCTCATTGTTGTCTATGGTCCAAAACACAATAGAGCGTGTGGGTTATCTGACAGAAAACAGATAATGATTTTCCAACTCAGCTTAAAATCAGCTAGTGTGAACACAGCTTTACATCAGGCAACGTAGCATTGCCAGATGACTTTAAAATGAGCTATTCACTTGCCAGACCCTGCAGCAAGTACTTGAGTTTCTAATTTGTTTGGAAATAAAAAGATGAGTTATTTTAAAGATCAACAATTTGCTGCTACAGATGTAGACTCCTGCACTGGATAAGTCATTAATTGGATTGGGCAGTATATATTTCAGTTTCCTGATTAATAATGGGATCCTTGGGCAGTAAATTTCTAAAATCTCTGAACATGCATATGAACATTTGTCTATTTAATTTAAGTATACAAATGAGAGTTTATCAACATTTTACACTAAAAAGTCCGAATTGTTGAGTATAGGTGCAAATTCAACAGATAAAGACAGTCGCAATAGACTGCTACTGTCACAACTTTATTATGGGAAAATTGTCGCAATATTAACTTTAAAAAAATTGCCACGACTTTACAATGGGGAAATTGTCGCAGATTTGCTGTGGGAATCCGCTGTTTGTGAATTCGACAGTCAAATTCGCACTTTAATGAATAAATAATGAATAAATCCTTAGTTTGTAAGCTCTACTTGGCAGGGACCTTCATACTCTAGTGTCAATCACAAGCTGGCACTTGATTTCACGCTTGTAATTTGTGACGTTTTATAAATAAAATTATACATACATTTTATTTTTGTTATTCTACCTCACAACTAGTGCTCTGCTATAATGTTTGGTAATGGCCCAGTTGCTAAAAAGCAAAGTAGATGCCTAGGTCATTTTTCTTTTAGTTTAATAGTTTATCTTCTGCTGTTTTTAATAGTTTTGATATGGATATCTGTGCAGGATTGGATAGCAGCTTTTTTTTTTATAAATACAACACCAACTAGTTATTTTGTGATACTGATGTAATACCAGCTGTCTTTGTCAATGAAAATGAGCTGTAAAGTCAAAAAGACTTCTAGTTCAGCCTTGTTATCCTGCAATGTTGATCCAGAGGGAAAAAAAATGCACAAGGAAAAAAAGATCCAATCAGAATAATTCCCTGGATCAAGAACCCACCACCAGTTATCTAAAAGAGGGGTCCCCAATCACCCGCCTATGGGCCCCTTGGTACTGTCCCGCATGGTGGTGATGCATGCACAGGAAGCAACCGACGTTCCCCACCCCTCTGGTTCAACAAAGGTTGGGGATCGCTGATCTAATACCCATAACTTGTAATATTCCTACACTCACGGAAGACATCAAGGCTCCTTTTTAACTCTTACTAACTCAACCTGGTTAACTTCCTCAGGCAATGAGTTCCAAAACCTCATTGTTGTTTTAGTGAAGAACTCCTTTGATTTTTTTTTGTATTTATTCATTTTTTATTTAGTGAATAAATTACTACATGAATAAATACAAAAAACGTGGGAGGGAACCGGAGTGCCCAGTGGAAACCCATGCAGGTGTGGGGAGAAAATACAAACTCCATGCAGAAGTCCAGGGTGGAACTGAAACCAGAACCCAGTGCTAACCACTGAGCCAACCACACTATTGGGGCAGAAACTTTCTTCCCCATGCACAGAGGTTGCCCCTTGTTATACTTATAATCCTCAGTATAACTAAATCATGTAAGAGACCTCTGTACTGCTTCAGCAATATATTTAAACATGGTTTTAAGATAACACATTAGTAATCTTTTTTCTAGGCCAGTGATGCCCAACCTTTTTCGGCCTGGGGGCCATTAAAACTTTCGACAAGCGTATCTGGGACCGCTTCATCACAAAAATTCAAAAAAAGAAAAAAATTAGAGCAGAAAAAAAAAAGTATTAGTAATAGTATTAGAAACATGTAATACTTACCAAGGCATTAATTTTTGGAGATAGTTATCACCGCACTTAATAGGGCAATGATAGGGCTATTTCCTAATGGTTTAAGCTTTTTCACATTTACAAACTAGCTGTTTAAATAAAGACCAGCATCGCAGATTCTTTAGTACCCACTTTAACAAATAACTTATGCCTCAATAAACGACCCACCCTCAGTTTTATTGCCTAGCCACCAATAGGGCCTAGATTTCAAAGCCTATATACACATTACCCATTTATGCACATTTTATTGTCTTGCATCTGTGGACTTACACGACCACTCTATCCTAACATATATAAAAAAAACAGAACCAGTTGCCGATTTCCTACAATGACAAAAGGCAAAGTAGTTTACTAGACATCATAAGTTTATGATTGCTGTACAGTGTTCAGAGACCACTTCTCTTCTCCCAAAATTAAACTAATTCACTTAGGTCCATGAAGCCTACCTGCTCTCAATCTATTTTACATCAGTCTGCTTTTCTATGAACAATTACAAAGAAATAAACATGTTCAATATAAATCTCACCCACTAAACCCTGTAAATCTGAATAAAGAACTAACATCTGTATAGAGGTTCATTTCAGGTCATGCCTTGTATGCAAGGTGAGGGAAAGATGCCAGTGGGTGCTGTTCATAAAACAATCATACCTGTAAAATTACATAGCCAGAGGTGGAAGGCAACACAATCACACAGGGACACAGAAAGAGCAGAAACTGATGTCGCAATGGCTGCTTGAATATGAATTGGAAAGCGAGGACATCCAATAGAAGTGTGGGTTTTATCTGGGAGTATGTAACGTGCAGCGCTACTGGCTGAGAGAGGCTAGGGCCTGCCACTGAAGCTCCTGAGATATGCGACTTTATTTAGGTAGCTCTGGCAGGAGACTTTCACGTGCAGGCTGATAGCCGCGTTATACCTCCGCTCAAATACCTGTTACCTCAAATCCATTACTAATTTAGTTTGTACTAATGAAATTAACATTTTTTTTTGTAAATATATATGTATTTAAAAAGAAAAAAAATTACCTATAAACAGAGTGATCTTCCCTTTCAGCCTGCCTTTCTTTCCCTAAGCCTGGTGGGCATGGCTAAATGATTGACATTATAGCTCCTCCAACAGGATCCCTGCTAGGGGTGTGCAATATAAAAACAAACAACAATATCTCGATTTTTTTTTTTTTACTTACCCGATATCAATAACTTGCCGATAATGCGTTGCTCCTCTTCCTCTGCAGCTTGATCCTGTCAGGGCTGTGTGACTGTGCGCGCCTGTGGAGCTTCCGGGAGGTGGGGTAAAGCAGTCGGCTCAGCTACAAAGAAAAGGAGAGAGAGACTCACCCGCACAGACACACTAACAGCCGATAGCTCATTAAAACGAAGTGAATATTCATGCTCATGAACATTCACTTTGTTTTAATGAGCTATCGGCTGTTAGTGCATCTGCGGGTGAGTCTCTCTCTCTCTCCTTTTCTTTGTAAGTGGGCTGAGCCGGCTGATTTACCCCACCTCCCGGAAGCTCCACACGATTACCCGATATTGCAAAACACTGTGTGCGATAGTATCGTGAACGATACATATCGCACACCCCTAATCCCTGCTAGATCATAATTTAAGGGATCTGATTGGAGGAGCTATAATGTCAATAATTTAGCCCCGCCCACCTGACTCAAAAGGAAAAGCAGACTGACTGGGAAGATGACAGAGAAACATTGTATAAAAGGTACATTTCTTAAACACATATTTACAAAAACGTTTATTTCATTAGTACAACCTAAATAAGTATTAGATTTGAGGTGATAGGTGTGCTTTAAGCCACGGTGCAAATCTGGTTGCAACTCATAGGCATCAAAGGCACAAATAGAAAATAAGTAACAAATTAAAAAGTTAGTAAGATGCAAGTAAATTTTATTTAGTACATATATATATATATATATATATATATATATATATATATATATATATATATATATATATATATATATATATATATATAAAAATCCATCAAGATATGCTGAAAGTAATTTTTTTAATTATATTTCTTCTTGTCTGGAGGCATATTTTAATTGTTCCATATAACGTAATAAACTGCATTAATTTATTGTAGTGGACTTTGATATGTTAAATGGACAACCATAACAAACTTAGTTCAAGAAACTGCTTTCAGCATACAAAGAAAAATATTTTTAACGCACATAGCATACTTCATAGAGATGATGCATGATTTCTGGAAACACATTATATATAAAACCCTACAGCTTATGCTAACTTTTCCAATACAACTGGTTGAGCATACATTCACCAAATTTAAAGAAAATAAGCAAAAAATATAAGAGAGAAGCTCCCCAGTTTGGCAAGTGTGCATTAATATGCAGGCAAGTAGTGAGTCTGGATAACAACTATTACTGAAATTGATAAAGCTGAATGAATGCTTTCCAGCATTGACTGAAAGGTTAATCCTAAAGAACAAAGTTTGTCAATCACAACAAACTACATCTCACTCTCAACATAGGGCAGACAAAGTCAGTGCTATAAAAGTAAAAAAGGAGATTGATTGCAGGTGATAGTAGTGAAACTACCTATTTATTGAACATGACATGTTTCAGGTTAAAAAACCTTTATCAAATGTGAGATGCACCACAAACCACAGACAATTTAAATGAAAAACATAAATTACACCCAAATAGAAATTTCTTCACCCATGAATGTGATTGGAGGGAACTGCTGAACATATCAAACAAAGCCTACACTTCCAAAGTTAAAGTCCATATACAGTCTCTTAGAAACTTGCATAATAAAAACTTTTATTAGTGAAATTGCTTACTTTAAGCCTATCACAGGGTTTCAAACCCTGATGAAACATGTGCATAGAAATGTCATTTGTACAAATAATTGTACTAAAATATATTGCACCAGTAGATTATCAAAAACCAGTATAGAAATGGAGTGACAAGTTATAAATTACAGTACAACAATGCAGTGTTAAACCTGTAATAAGAATAATAAATAACACTTTGCATAGAAAAATGCTTTCACAGACCAATTCTCATTAAGCCCTTTGGGTCTACAGGTTTGACCAAACGTACCCTAAACTATATGGACACTTAAGGTAATAGATCACATTAGCTGTATTACATGTGGCTAACATTTTTAATTTTATGGCATTACCATTTATAGGATGATATACACTGTCACCTAAAATAACAGTTACAGCAATTACAACTGTAACAAGGAAAGGTACCAGTTTTTTTTTTTACTTGTTTTGCAAAAATTTACCCTTTGAGTACTTGGACAAACCTGGCTCAGACAAAGTAAGTCCCTTAGTATTGAACCCCTCTGGTAACTAAAAAGTGGGTGTTCATTGGAGAGATGGCCATTATCCTTATCCTGTTGCAATACGAGCCAAAACCTCTTGACAATAGCTTCTTAATGTTCTTAGACCCAAAGGGCTTAATGAGAATTGGTCTGTGAAAGCATTTTTCTATTCAAAGTGTTATTTTTCTTATTACAGGTTTAACCCTGCATTGTTGTACTGTAATTTATAACTTGTCACTCCATTTCTATACTGGTTTTTGATAATCTACTGGTGCAATATATTTTAGTACAATTATTTGTAGAAATTACATTTCTATGCATATATGTTTCAGGGTTTGAAACCCTGTGATAGGCTTAAAGTAAACAATTTCACTTATAAAAGTTTCTATTATGCATGTTTCTAAGAGACTGTATATGGACTTTAACCTTAGAGGTGTAGGCTTTGATATGCTCAGCAGTTCCCTCCAATCACATTCATGGGTGAGGGAGTTTTTATTTGGGTGTAGTTTATATTTTTCATTTAAATGGTCTGTGGTTTTTGGTGCATCTCACATTTGATTTAGGGTTTTGAACCCAAAACATGTCATGTGCAATAAATAGGTAGTTTCATTACCATCACCTGCAATAAGTGAATCTCCTTTTTTTACTTTTATACACTATTACTTACTGAGATCTTGATTGAACCTTTGGATTTGTTATTTACTGCAAGTTTGCTGCTTTGTGAAAGTCAGTGGTATAGTAAAATTAAAACAGAACTTAAAAATATACCCTCATTTAGTAATATAATTTACATGTTTATTAAAAAAAATTCTTCACCTTAAAAACATTCAGCTATAACATAATCAAGAATCTTATTTGTGCCTGATTAAGTTTAATATAGAATATAAAGCTTCTACAGCGTCACAGAGGTGATACCACTAGCAATTAAATCAGTTTTGTTTGTTGCTTAAAACAAAATACTATTTAGTAGTGTAAACTAACAAATCTACTGATTTACTTGAAATAAAAGACTAATTCAAAGGCAGAAAACAGTAATTTTTCATTTTAAGAAAAAAAGTACTGCATGAGTGTCAAAAATTAAACTTTGGTCTGATAAGCTCTTTATTTAGCTTGTGACTAAACAGTCATCAGAATGTCCATTTAGAGTCTAAGCTCTACTGATAGAGAGGTTGATCTCAATGGTTAAACATTCACACTGATGTGCTGTGCAAAATCTCAGAACAATCCATTAAGAACACAAATGGTAGAATATATTACAAGAAAGTTTACAAAGTATTTCATTCTACACAATACATTATGATATATTCCAAATGAGGAGATGGGTTTAGTGCAATTCAAAGTAAATACCAACTATTTTTACAGGTGCAATTCTGTGGCACTAAAAATATACAAGTTAGTGGCAAGGGGCAACTGTTCTCTCACTTAACTGCCTTACCTTAGGAGGTTACAACACATTCTAAAGTAGGCAAGAAGCTTTCCCATCAGGTGGCATTGCATGTGCCCCGCAAAGTGCCTCCCTAAAGAGCAGGTAGGAAACCATGGCACTGCCCATCATCTATCTGCGTGGGGAGAAGTACTGCAGAGCATGGGATTCCTCTAGGCCAGGCACCTCAGAGTCTCTCTACACCAACCATAAGGCATGTCGGGAGTTGTAGTTCTAATACAGAAGCCTACTATGCAGAGAAAAGAGTTTGCCTCCGTGTATAGGACTTGCCTACCGTAAAGCATCTGAAAGAAACGTAAACCCTTACAGGTGTCACCACTACAGGCGGCAATTCCATGGCCAGGCCCCACCGGGACAACGGTAACACTGAGGCCAGTGCCTACACCCTGCCCGCCTTCCCACAGTCTCGTGTCTCCTGTACCCGCCGGTCTCCGACCGGATAGACCTTCCCGGCCACTGACAGGCAAGCGCCAAGCACTTTCCAGAGACACCACCGGCTTTTTCTGGTAGCAGCCAAGGAAAGGTCAGGGCCTGAGTAACAGCCAAGGCCTCCCTACACTCTTACCTCCACATCTCGACCCTTGTTCTTAAAGCTTTTGATACGGTGGTTATCTAAGCCGGCGTTCTCCGCCATGGCTGCTGGGCCTTTCTTTCCCCCTCCTGAATACCGGCTGCGACACCAACGAGCCCGCGCGCCACAGCCGCACTCCTCCGCCCTGCGCGTGCACGCTTTATCTATGAGGGAGATTTGGGTTAGAGGCGGGGCCTGCGCGCTCGCGTCTGTGGGAGGAGGTGGTGGTGACGCGGTTGAACTGCGTAGCTGATGTGTGTGTGAGGGAGCGTGCGGAATTCGGTCTCGGGATTAGTTATTGGGAGGTCGGCTAGTGCCAGAGACTGGATTAGCACCCGCGCAGCCCTGGCCGCTGGATATTAATGGTAGTGCACTGTTTCCAGACAACTTCCCCATAAACCCCATAACTGGGCTGTGTTACTCAGTGCAGTGAGCTGCTAGGGCGTGTCTGCCTGCGTGTGGTAAACACAGTCAAGGCGTGTGGTACCTGGGGTCACGTGGGCAGAGGCGGAAAGCTCTAGACTCGCGGTGTAGCAGGTCGCATAGCGCCCCTTGCCATGGCGGGTCACTTTCTCCGCCCTATTGGGCAACCCCCCCTGAGCGCTCCCCAGTGGTGGGCGGCATCAGGAACTCATCCTGAGAGAGGATTTTATTGAATTTTTCTCTGGTTACTGTGTTGTTGTTTTATAGGACTATACCCCTAGAATACTCCCTCTTATTTTTGCCCTATAATTATAAGTACAATTTTCTGGAATTGCACATGTATCTTTTCAAAATAAACTTGCTAGGGTGCAGTGGGTGCTTGGTCAGGGGTGGGGGTGGTTATAGCTTCTTTTTTGATAAATAGATAGGCTGTAGCAGTCCTTCTAGGCTCCATTTCTTCCCAGTCTTCTGCTTCCGCCAATAAATAGTGCAATTACATATGGAGTTGGAAGAAGCAGCCAAACCATAGACTTAGCTGCAAAACTTTAATGTGACAGCGACATGTTTCGGGCTACACAGGCCCTTTATGAAGTGTGTCAATATTTGAAGTGAAACCAGGAGAATTGTTGTCAGATTACATCTTTACATATGCAGTACTCTACCTTAGTGCAGCAGTTGGCAAAGTGCGGATCGCAAGCCATATGTGGCTCTTTAGCCGCTTTGTTGTGGCTCGGAGCGCACCTCCAAAGCCCCGCCCATGGCCTGACGCCTCCTCTGATTGCCATCGGCAGGTCATGTGGTTGAGAGAAGTGCACTGCTCCCTCTTTGCGGCTCACAAAATAACGTCCCTGCTGGAGGAGGGAGCGAAATGACCCCTGCCTTAGCGAGAAGCGTTTCTCCCCAAAAGGATGTTTCATGAGAAGCAGAATGATTTATAACAGAGCACTGATAAACTCCCGCACCAGGAAATGTGTGTGATATAACTGCTAAACATGAGAAGAAAAAGCTGCCTGGCTGCTATTGGTTTAGCAGTGTACTGACCTTTTGGCCTCATCAGACATGCTTTGTTTACATTCCTGAAATGCAGGAGATTAGAGTCTGGGACTCGGGAAAGCTAACTTGCGTGCAGACGTTACATGTCTCACACACACACACACACACATTTCCTGTTGCAGGAGTTTTCTAGTGCTGTTTCATCTGTAGCAGGATAATTTATTACACATCTACTGGGTTGAAGTGCTTCTCATTAAGGTATAGTACTGCATATATAAAGATGTAATCTGACTGTAGTTCACCTTTAATGTTATAGTCGGCGACTAAGTGAAAGTACAGAACAGAGAGAAATGGAAATTTTAAGGTGGATTGGACTACTCTTTTTATATCAAAATATATAATGAAGCGTAAATCTTAAAACTGTTTATTAAAGCATTATTACATAATTTAGAATGTTTAGTTTAGTCTAAACGATTTTGGATACCAGCCTTCAGTTTCCCTTTAAAGGCTTGAGAATTCTGAGCAACTAATAAAAATCTCGCAGCAGTGCAACCTCACAGAACTTCTCTCCAGCTGCTTCTTTCTGATAAAATGGCTTCAGTCTTGCAATTAGGCAGGCATCTTGAACAGCGACATCATATATTATGGAGGTTATTCACTAAAGTCCGAATTGATGAGTATAGGTGCGAATTCGCCAGATAAAGACAGTCACAATAGGCTGCTACTGTCGCATCTTTACAATGAGAATATTGTCGCAGTCGCGACTTTATTATGGGAAAATTGTCGTGACTTTACAATGGGGAAATTGTAGCAGATTTACTATGGGAATCCGCTATTTGAGAATTCGACAGTCGAATTCGCATCTTAGTGAATAACCCCCTATATCACAAAAGTGCTTTAAAATTTTCAGAAAAAATATGTTACAAAAATTATTAAATTAGGTATACAAGTTGATTTATATTGCCTATTCAGGGGAATTTTCATCGCTAGTGTCATCACAATGTTTCATTAACTCTTTCAGTGTTATTACAATGTGCCAATAATATCACCAGTGTCAATAGGAAGTACCAAAGGTCTGTTCAAATGCTTAAAAAAAAAAAAAAAAATCCAGTCATTGCCACAGTGATATACTCAGCAGCACTGTTCCCATGAGTCATTCTCAGTACACTGTAACATTGAGGGGGTTATTCACTAAAGTCTGAATTGTTGCGTATAGGTGTGAATTCGCCAGATAGAGACAGTCGCAATAGGCTGCTACTGTCGCGTCTTTGTAATGACAATAATGTCATAGTCACGACTTTATTATGGGAAAATTGTCGCACTTTTAACTTTGAAAAATTGTCGTGATTTTACAATGGGGATATTGTCACGGATTTGGCATGGGAATTTGCTGTTTGAGAATTCGACAGTTGAATTCGCACCTTAGTGAATAACCCCTTGAATCTTTAATGTTCAGTAAACCCATTACCACACTGCAACAGTAAAATAACTAAAACCTTATGCCAGTTACCTAAAAACATTACATAATGCATTCAGTATTTTGGGCAACTTCATTTTTTCAATTGCAGCATGACTTTGCTTCTTTTTAACCACACACCCTTGCTGTGAAACTGGTGTTCTGGGCAGACTTCATCTGCATGGAGTTTGTTTGCTTTCCCTACACCTGCTTGGGTTTCCTCCCACAATCCAAAAACATACATCTGTGTCTGTTTATGTGTGTGTGACTGAATAGGAAAACTAGATTGTAAGTTCCATGGGGCAGGGACTGAAGTGAATGATGAATTTCTGTAAAGTGCTGTGTAATATATCAGCGCTATATAAATTAATACATACATACATACATACAACTAAACATAGAGCATATGCTGACTATTGGCTGCTGGTCTATGTAGCTTCATGTCACTATTCCTTGTCTTTTGCATATATTTACTAGTCACATGATATATTTTAGCATATTTTCAAGCCCAGTGATTTACATACTTGGCTATTTATATTTAAAAAAATGTTATTTAACCCTGCAGGCGCTTATAAAAAACATTGCTCACGTTTTATGATTTTAAGACTTATCAGCATTATGCTTTGAAAAAGTTGGAGAACAGTTCTGCTAGCTAGTATTGTGTATAATAAGTGCTGAAAGACAGAAGAAGTGTCCTATTTCTGTGTTGCCAGCAATTGGAAAGTGAGGCAGGGAGTCAAAAGTTGTATGTGCTACATTACAAAGATGGTGGCTGCTGTGTTATAGTGTTGCCATATATACACTAAATGGGGGATGTCTTATATTCTTCCTTGATTTGTAAAACTTGTACTTTGTGAGGACATCCAGGAGGCTTGATCTCTATATAAAACTGTAGATTATAGCAGTAGCAGCATACTCATGCTTCTTTTTAGCCACAGTATCCATCAGACAAATGGGCCACTTACAGTACCAGATTTACTTATAAACCCAGTGCATATCAGACCATAGACATATGCAAGTGCCTGTATTTGGAATTGTGGACTAACAATGGTGAAAACAAGAATTACATGCGAGCCCCACTACTGTGATGATGGTTCTTTTTAAGACTTTGTAAGCACCGTGCAATGATTTCAGTCTTGCAAACAGGCTGTATTTTTATATTGGTTTACATTTTTTACCAGGTGCACTTTTAATGATGAATAGTTTTTAGTGACTTTTTTTTTTTTTTTTTTAACTATTGCGATAGTGCCACTTGATACATTTTTCCCATTATATTGTTAGCCTAAGGGGGTTATTCACCAAGGTGGGAATTCGACTGTCGAATTCACAAACAGCAGTTTCCCATAGCAAATCCGCTACAATTTCCCCATTGTAAAGTCGCGACAATTTTTTAAAGTTAAGATTGCGACCATTTTCCCATAATAAAGTTGCAACTGCGACAATATTCTCGTTATAAAGACGCAACTGTGACAGTAGCAGCCTATTGCGACTGTCTTTATCTGGTGAATTCACACCTATATGCAATAATTCAGACTTTAATGAATAACCCCCTAAATCTTTCTAAAGCTTTAGTTTCCCCTTGAAGGAGAAATAAAGTTCTAAATAAAATGAGACACCTAAAACGATACCAGAGTTTAAGATGAAACATGGCAATGACAGCTTGAACTGTGCTGTCATTGCCTCGTACTGAGGCAGACTGGACTGCGCTTTCACGGGTACAGAATTCAGCGTGAAGCTCCACCCCTTATGCAAGAGAGCATACATGTCATCACACTTATTGCGCTTCTTACTTATCGATGCCAAGAGGAGCGTTCTCATTGAGGGCGAATGAGTATGTTTACGTATATGCACTTTTGCACCGCTGATTTGATAAGGGGGCAGAGCTCCGTGCTGGCTCCTGTACCCATGAAAGCACAGTCTAGTCTACCTCTGTACATGGCAATGACAGCACAGTTCAAGCTATCAATGCCATGTTTCATCTTAGACTCAGGTATAGTTTTAGGTGCCTCATTTTTATTTATATGTTTAGCTCTTCTTTAAGAATTAATGTATCCAACTGCCATATCAAAGTTCCATCTGTATTCGGTTTCCTTTCTACTTGCATTTCCAAGTTATATAAGAGTACATTCCATCTAAAATGCAGAATTTGAATTGATACCTAAAAACTACAGTTAACTATTGACTTGTTGCCTAAGGACATTAAGATGGCTTTTAAACTACTGTATGTATTTAATCTAATTTATTGTCATCTTATCCTGACAAAGGGAGGTGATTCACTCTGCCACCAGCACCACTATGGTAAAATAATGACATTTATTTATTTTTTTTGTAATTTAGTCAAACTTACAAACTCACAATGGTAAACTGTAAGTTACCTGAATATGGTATATTTGTATGTATGTAGAATTTTATATATAAAGCGCTATAAATTTATATAGCACAGTACAGTTCATCAATACAAATATAATACAGACATGGGAAAAGTGCATTAAACAATACAAGTATAATATCACAAGGATACTTCACTTTAAGTGCTAGGTTGTGACACATGAGGTTGGAGATCCATGCCCTGTAGAGCTTACAATCTAAATGGGAGGAAGACTTACATACACAGAAAGAAGGGTATTAAGAGCTGTAGCATGCACTGAAACGCAGGTCAATAAATACAAATAAATAGGTCAATAAATACAGATATTAAGCATGAATAACTAAAGATAAAATATATACATAAAAATCATTGCTAGTGCTCCAAAAGATAGGACTTCAGTTTGGTTTTAAAAGTGCAGAGGGAATGTGCGAAGATAAAGGGGTATAGAATTCCAGAATATTTCAGATTAGTGACAAAAATATACAATCTACACATCCAGGCCTGGATATAAATAAGCTTATATCAAGAAGCATAGGGGCCAGAACACCAAACAGACAAATAATGTTTTATAAAATGGCTATTAATTATGTTCACAGACATATAAATTGTCATGCCTATATAGAAACTGAGAAATGACAATGTATTTACATTATATGAGCATCTGAGAGCAACCTGCTGCTATTCTCAGAAAAGTTAGGTCATAAGAATATATGTAAATGGGGGAATACACCTACTGTACATTTGGGTGACGTGCTGCAATTAAAATACAAAAATATGCTGATGTTAGTGTTTTAGCTTGTTCGTCACAGCATCTTGCCTAAATATGGCCATGTACCAGAGTTTTACAGAAATTCTTATGGATAGCTTTTTCCCCCCAGAAACTTCTTTATTTAAAAAAAAAAAAAAAGTAAAAAAAGTCAGCAAAGCATGAAACATCTAGAGTGGCCCTGGCTCATAGATCAAAGTTTATCATTTATTTGCCTTTCAGTCTCCTTAAAGGAATACTCCAGCCAAAATTGAAAAAAAATGCATGTTAGTAAATACGAATTACTAACTTTTATTAAATGCATTTTATTTTCAATTTTGCCCCTAAAATGAAATATCTTACCTGTTTAGAAGCACTTCCGTGTTTAGGATTCCATCTTCATCTGTGCCGCCGACTCTAAGGTGTCCTGGAGCTGAAACTCTTCACAGCCGCGATCCTCTCCTTTCAGCGTGCAGCCCAGGGCCAGCATCTCCTAATAGTCACATGGGAGAGCGGTGCATCATCAAGGGGAGACGGGTTGATGATGCGCTGCTCTCCCATGTGACTATTAGTTGTAATATAGGTTTACTGGTCTTCCAACAAGATTCACATTTTGTCTGTAATGGAGTTCTTTTACTAGTCACTAAACACATTATTTGGGAATATTTAGTAAAGACTGAAATACGCTGAAAACATTTTACATGGTATTTTTCCATTTTAGCTCATTTTGACCATTTCCCAATTTTTTTACTTTTTTTTTTCAGAAAAACACCTCACGTCAATTTAGGAAGCCACGAGTTTGTGAATGGCCAGGTGGTGGCCGGTGCATAGTGCGGTGTTAGTCATATAGTAACAGGATACGAAGTGGTGTGAATTCAACCAGTGAAGGGCAGTGATGTCATCTTCACCATATCCCATCAACTGTATATAAGTTATTACATGTATTTTTATATCACCTTGTTCTTAGGTCATGTTGTCACTTAGTCACAGTTTTTATTGTCAATTTTGAATGAATAGATGCCATATACAACACTGGAGCCCTGCTATCAACTCATTAATTCACCACACTGATCTGGCAAAGTCAAACGTGAATTTGGATCATTATGCCTGTCCTAATTCCCCATTTCGACAGACTCCACCACCTGGTCAATAGGTGAATTACTTGTGTACAGAAAGTGATGCAAAGAGTTTTCATGTCTGCTACCATCAGAAGCATCAAAATTGGTAGTGCATTCACAGTTTGCTCAATACGCAAATACTGGGAAAAGGCAAATAGATGTAAATTCAGAGCTTTAGCCAATAACCCCCTTGGACTTTAATGCAATTTTGACCTTAAGGTGTTTACCCATTTAGAATTTTTTTTTTAAATTAGATTTGTTTTTGTAAATCATAAAATCCCTCTAAAATTGCATGGAAAATAATAAAAAGCATAAAAATGGCATTGTACATTTTTAAATTTTTCCTCCTATTTAAATTATAGTCAAAACAGGTACACATTATAGCTCCTCCAATCAGATCCCAACTAGATTGTGATTTAAAGGATTTGATTGGAGGAGCTATAATGTCAATCATCATTTAGCCCCACCCAACCCAACTTGGGAAAGAAAATGCAGGCTGACAGGAAGATAACAGAGAGAAACGCTGTATAAAGGTACATTTTTAAAAATACATATTTACAAAAACGTTTTTTTCATTAGTACAACCTAAATTAGTATTAGTTTTGAGGTGACAGGTGCACTTTAATATAAATTTACATTTATTATAATTAGTTTTATTAATACTTGCGTTGGTTGGTAGGTGTTTTATCCCAGGCAATTGCAAACATCATTACAAATGCTAGCATTAATGAGACCATACAGGGGAAAAAATACATTGTACTAGTTATACTGTCTTGCTATCAGGCTGATGCCACATACAGTGGTGTGAAAAAGTGTTTGCCCCTTCCTCATTTCCTGTTTTTTTGCATGTT
>WMED01009383.1:0-16343 GCA_019650415.1 Pipa parva | reverse complement strand
ATAAATTTCCTGTCTCAGGAAGCTACCTCACTTCAAGAATTCTGTTACCTGAGAGGATCTAGAAATGTAAGATATTTATCTCTAAAAGCAGGCTTTCTGGGGCATAGTAATTTGCTAAGACCAATTTGAATATTTCAATTGATTTCACTCCATTTCACTGTCAAATTTTGTTTCCCTGTACTTTTTGATTTCCCTGATTGACAAAGGATTAATAAAAGTGTTTTCCCATCTAAATAAATAATTATTGATAAATATCAATCAGTTAACAGGGGCACACTTTGCAATGCTTTTCTATGAGGGTTCCTTTCATTACAGATTGATATCAATTTCTCTTTTTTATGGGAAAAAGTTTGGACTTAGGTTAAATGGCAGGACCTGTTCCATAAGGAATAATGGGTTTTCACCAGCCTCAGGGTGTAGAATTGTTATGGTTTTTGAACAGTTTAGTAAATAGAAGAAAACAGCGATATCATCAAATATAGGCTGTTTCTCCTGCATTAACTAATCGGAAAGGCTATTCAACTTTAGTAAATGTGCCCTCTATTATCTCAAGCTCCAAAGAAAACAATAGGCAAGGGTGGAATTTGTGGAACCAATGCATAAAACATGGATGCTTCCATTAACTATAATAACTGACTGGAAGAAATAAAATTTATGAATTTATCTTTAAAGGTAACATTTCTACAAGCACTTTATTTATCTGAACAATTGCAATGCAAATACAAACCTGAACTTTTATTTTTCTGGGGTTACTGTCCCTTTAAGTTCCAGGTTGGAAGTTGCATCAGGTTTGCTGTTGTCTAACAAGGAACTGTTAGTCCTTTGCTTTGTTCTATTAAAGACTATTGATGCATAAACATTTTGATGTTGTTATGATTAGGAGAGGTTAAAGGGCTTATTCATCAAAGTAAGAATTAAACTGTCGAAGTGAGTTTGCATCACTTCTGGTTGCTACGCTCTGATAGTCACAAATTCTCTTCTACTAATTCACTAAGTGGAGGATTCCCATAGTGAAGAAGTGAGTGTATCAGATGTGGTTTCTTGCATAGTGTGACAAAGTTGTACAGTATCAGCTCTGCCATCAGCCTCCTAATTTTCCACTTTTGAGATGTCAAACTGGCGAACTCAACAAAATTGCCAAATTCAGTAATTTGATTGACTCCGATACTTTATAAATTCCCAGGGGCGGTCCTGGCCCTATTGGCGCCCTGGGCCTCCCCCCCGCACCCCCCTGCCCTGCGACACCCCTCTGCCCTGTGACACCCCCCTGCCCCGCGCCAACACCCCACCTTGCCCTGCTCCCCCCACTCACCTCCAACAGCTTTCCAGTGATGCACCTCCTCTAATGAGGTAAGTTGAATGCGACAGCACTCCTTAGATGTTCGGGTCCTGCCCGCAGCTGCCGAATACAGCCGACAAGACCCGAAGCAGCCAAGGAGTGCCGTCGCATTCCACTTACCTTATTAGAGGAATGAGTCACTGGAACACTGTTGGAGGTGAGTGGGTGGCACAGGGCAAGGTGGGTGGGTGGTGCGGGGCAGTGGGGTGTCACGAGGGAGGTTAAGTTTAGCAATGGGCAATGTGGGCAACAGCGCCCCTCAAATAGATTGCGCCCTGAGCCGTTGCCCACATCGCCCATCGGTAGAAACGGCCCTGTAAATACCACACAAAGTGATAGAAAGTACTCTGTAAGTCTGCAACCAACGTGAACATCTCAGTTGATTGCAAGTGGTGCACTTTCATGAATAATCCTCTGCATGTCCCAGAATAATACTAAAGAGGTAGATATAATAAAGTCACAAAGTTTTCCAACTATTTAATGAAGGAAAAACAGTATAATTTTATCGTTATTGTTAATTTTGCGTATTTACTAAGGTTTTTGAAGACAATTTTATTGGTCAAAAGTGTTTGTCTAATTTAGGCTGGTGTAAACCCATTATTTCCTATGGAGATGGTCTTGTCACTTAGCCACGGTCAAAAAAGATTTTGAAAAAAAAAAGTTGATATTGATTCTGTAATGGAAGGTGACTTTAACAGAAAAACACTGCAAATTGTGCTCCTGCCAGCTGATCAATATATTTATCCATTTGTTTTGATGGGGAAACATTTTTCTCAATTCTTTATAAATCAGAGGAGTCAAAAATTACAGGTAAAATAACATTGACAGGCTGAAACTAATGAGTATATTGTAGAAATGGTCTTAGTAAATCCCCCTAATTGTACAAGCATAAAGTGGGCTGTAAGTTAACGTGCTTTAGTATGTTCTAACTTGTAATCACATGTAAATGGGGATATTTATAAAAGTGGAAAAAAAATAGAATCAAAAGCAGTCACAGGTGTAAAAAGTCACTAGAATATCATTATTTATTAAGCTTCTTGAAACAAATTTTGTCCCCAAAAAATATTTGCTGAGGGTGGGGAAAACCTCATTATTCTCTTTAGGAGATGGTTGTCCAAATTTTTCATGATGAATAAAATCGCTGAGATTGGAAATAGTCACAATCGAAAAGACACAACATTGAGGTGACAAATAATTTGTCTCAAAGGGCTTAATAAATGACGATATTCTGGTGACTATTTTTGAAGAAACTTTTGACTGATGAAATTTTGTCATTACTTTTTTGATGGTGACTTTTTTTTTCAACTTTTATAAGTATCCCCCAGATCATTTATTTTTCCTGTATGCTTATGTCTGAATTAAATTCCAGGTATGGCCCTTGTTTCTGAACTTCTGAGCAAGTTACAACAACATCTTCTAGAAAAGCCAGTGAAAGTTAGTCATTTGGCACTTCTGATCATTTTCACCCATTTTATGATGTTTTTAGCAAATACCCCCTATAAACTCTATAGGGTGTACTTTTCACTCTTCAATAAATTCTGCACCACTGTATAATATATATATATATATATATATATATATATATATATACTGTATATAGTAGTTCTATATAACAAAGAGGTGATGATAGCCATAATATTATTAAAGGAGAACTATATATCACATACATAACCAGGAAGTAGCCTGGTGCAGTGATGTATGTATGTAGCCTGGGCTGTGGATCGTCAGATGAATACTGATCTAGGTACAGTACAATTATGGGCATTTTTACTAAAGTTGGAAAACCATATCACTGTTTTTCGCCATTTTTTTCTCGCATTTTCCTTTTCCCCTCATCTATGAAATGCAAAAAAAGCATCATCAAAAATGATATCAGTATAGCAAATTATTACACCAGGGACTTAGAAAAATTCTACAGATCCATTTCCATAGGGTTTAATAGATTTTTGCCACCCTCAACCTGACAGAATGTTGTATCAGTAAAAAGAATAGTTGGAAAATGCTTATTAAATTTCGATATCAGTGATATTGATGTCACTGATACTACACATGCAGTGAAAAGTTTTCCAGCTTTAGTAAATATGCCCGAAGTCTTGTGTACTGCTGCAAGATCGATCAGGTGAATATGTTAGGATACTATAGTTCTCCTTTAAAACACATTTCAACTGCATATTTAATAGTCATATAACTGATCCTTTATTCAGCATATGTACACATTTTTATTTAGAAGACTCTAATATTCAAGTAACCATTGTCTTTTCTTATCAGAAATCTATGTATGACTTACTTCTATTGGAAATAGCTTACTAGTTCTGCTCCCCAATGTAGCAAACTTAATCAACCAATTTCAAGGGCTCTGTGCTAGATATATGTACCATCTAAATCAAGGAACTCTGCCTTGTTTGTAAAGGGCTTCATTGCAACTTGAGACTGCCACAGATCATTGCCAGATCAACACGTTGATCATACCCTCAGAGTTGATAACTAGTTTGTGGAAATCTTCACAATTATATGTGCTGTATCTGCTGTCTCATAAAGAAGTCCTTTACTTTAGTTGAAATGTAATAATATTGTTAGAAATGATTTTTACATTTGGGCAGTTTTGTTTATCTTACAATCCTGCTATAAAATATAGCAATTTATTATATGATCACATGCACATTATTTCCAATCAGATTAAAACAGGCATATGGAAAATGGAAATTTTGCATTGTTAAATGCTGTTTTTGCCCTTCCGTTATAGCTCAGAGATATATTTTATTCCCATCTCCATTAACTTCCAATAAAGTCATATTTCTAAGGCTAACAATTATAATGTGTTTATTTCTTTGTATAACACATAAAGACCTTGCAAGTCTTGTGTATAAGATTTAATTATAAGCAACACTGAGACAACAATTATAATTGTTTGACAGTCCTCTTAACATATTTACAGTGCAATTTAGCTAAATGAAAATTCCACATGGACCTATTAAATTTAAATATGTTCATGTGTTTTCAAAGCAGAATATGAATGATTACTGCTCAACTTTTAATTCTAAGCTATTAACAAATTACCTTTGGCAGTATGCAATTGGCTTCAAATAATCATACAGTGCTATAGTTGCAAATCCCTATAGGCTTTAACATAGATTACTTTACTTTTTAATCCTTTATAGCATTTCTTTCCCCAGGTGTGAAATATTAGATGCTAAAAATAATGTAATGATTGGAATTAATTGTTTAAGGCCATGATTTAGCAGGATAGACACATGGTGCAATATTATCATTAGAACCAGACATTATCCTTGCAGCAAGTCTCCTGTATTAGAATTGCAATGAATAAGTTCCAGGGTGCTCAGTATTTCTCACCTTCA
Source organism: Pipa parva (assembly GCA_019650415.1). Lineage (NCBI taxonomy): Eukaryota > Metazoa > Chordata > Amphibia > Anura > Pipidae > Pipa > Pipa parva. The sequence continues at coordinate 11,648 of WMED01009383.1, read as the reverse complement.
TTTAATATACAATAGATGCAGCAGTTCAACCACCAGAATGTTCACTTGTCTGCCCTTTACGAGAACTGCATTCAGGAAAACAAGTGTAATTCTCACAAAAAGTCATAAAAATGACACTTCTTTAAATGTTAGCATACAATCTTTAACTGCAGTAACCTGCTGGAAATAAAAGAGCAAAATATACATTTGTCAAGGCATTGGGAATTTAGAACCTCTACAATTCGTGTAACAAATAAAAATAGAAGCTCAGTGAAATATTGGGAAAGGATAATGACAATAATTTACTTCTGCATTAATTGCTTTTTTTTTTGTGTGCATTTAATAATGGATTAAATGCTTGTTTCTATATATTGTTACTCGTAAGTAAGAAAAAATAGATATAGAGGTTAGAAAGAAAGACTGCATGAGCACAGCTTAGTCAAAAAAAGGGATATATTAATAAATGAAAATGTCCCCTGTTAACCTCCCTATTTTTGAGTTGGAAAGTTGTCTTTTTAACTATTTACTTGTAAAAATGGGGATAGAAGAGTACCGTATTTTTGTGCCATAAGATGCATTTCTATTGTTAAACTGATTAAAGAACTGAGTCTAATGGTCCAGTTGTAAACCTCCCCACAGATGTAGTTACTGTGTAATGGAGCTGAAGACAGGCATTGCCTTCTTGATTGGTTAGTTGAGACAGAAAATCCCACCACTACTAACCAATCAAGGAGCTGAGCTGCAGGGACATAAAGAAGCTCCATCTTCAAGTTTATTTGACTACAGTCATTCCTCAAGTCAATAAATGAATTTTAGGAGCTGGGTGGGGTGCTTTGTGCAACATTATTTTTGCAGTGTGGTGGAGCTGTATTTTCCAGCTTAGCACAAGGAAATTCTTCAGTGTAGAATTGTAGGCATTTGTGTGCATGTATCAGCTGTTTATGATTAATTTGCCTGTGGTAAGTGTACAAAACAGATGCTTAAAATTGCTACAAACAGGAGCATGGCAATTACTCTTCACCTATTAACCTTTTTCTGGACCATAAGATCCACTTTACAAAACTGTAGTTACACTGAATATTTTTAATTCTACATTGAGTACAACATTTTGGGGGCTTCTTACAAATCATCATAGCTAATTCAGTAGATAATTCAGTAGATGCATTAACCACCAATACTGTTTTCTCAATTGTACAATAAAGGGTATAAGATAGTTGACATGAAATCTTGTTCACTTTATGTAGAGTTTATGAGAAAACTTAGAGGATCACATATCTTTTCTTAATTGGGGTTACATAGAATAGGTCCCACAGCAAAATCACCAATCAATTTACCAACATCCATCAGTTGCAGAGACAGATCTGAGCCCTTCCATCCCAAGGGCCTGGTAGAATCTGCATCTCATGGCCCATGGTACAAACATCCCCTGGTGTCTTCTATCCTAGGTATTCTGTCTCTAATTATGGAAGTCCACTACTGAAAATCCTGCAACAGGATTATCATTATGCATACATCTTTTAAAATTTCATCAAACACATATAAAGATTAAATATATAAATGCATACAGTGTCTTCTATGGTTAGCTTGTGAATTTGGCAAATAATATTTAGTAGGATATGAGCATTAAATCAAAAAGTGGTGCTTGTGAATTTGGCAACATGACATTAGAAGTAATATGGAATTCTCTATCCAAATGACATAAATATTTGGTATATATATATATATATATATATATATATATATATAATATACAAATATATATTTGGTTACTACAATGTTTTAGAATACTCTTTAATCAGTCTAAAGTAAGAGTCAAAAGACAAGATATTTTGGAAGGGCATATAATTTTGTGCATTTGTGAATTTAGGCATTGATGTTGGATGAGCTTATCTTTTCACAATCAAGGGGTAATTCATCAAGCCGCAAAGTGAGCTACGATCCGTTCAGCTCACTTCGCTAATAGTAGTATGCGCATGCTGTACACGAACATCAGTGAGCGCATCAAAGGGATTCCCGTCTCGGCGAGAACAAAAGAGTTGCCTTGCCGAGATGGGAATCCCTTTAATGCGCATGCTGATGTCTGCGTACTACTATTAGCGAAGTGAGCCGAATGGATCGTAACTCATTTCGCGGCTTGATGAATTACCCCCTCAGCATTTCATTTAATTCCAAAATTGCTTGGCATTTGTTGAATTAAGGGATCTTTAGAGTTCCTCGATGCCAAATGCACTTTGCTTTGTATATTGGGGCAAAGTGTTCCTACTGGAACAGGAAACAACCTTTCCCAAACTGTTGCCACAAAGTTGGAAACATACTATTGTCTAAAATGTCTTTGTATGCTGCAGAATAAACATTACCCTTTAGTGGAAATAAGGGGTCTAGCTGAGCCCTGAAAAACAGTCCATCCTTTCAAGCTATCATAGATACTATTAAGATACTATAAATTCTGGCATTGGGCATTTTTTCAGCATCCACCACATACATCCATCAGACTTATCAATAGTAAATTGTGATTCATCACTCAAGGGAACTTTTGTCAAGCTGCATAGTTCAGTGTCAGTGTGCTCTACACCACTGGAAATCAATTTCATAAATCTCTTGATGCACTGTTCTTGGACTGATATCACTTCCAGGGGCAGATTAGAACACATTACTGAGTGATGCAGCAGAGGAAATGTGATTTTTGATCACCACATTCTTCAGCAATCAGCAGCTCCACATGGTGTACAACTTTGTTCCTAAGTCATTGTTATTCTTAGATGTTTCCACTTCACAATGATAACATTTATGGTTGAGCAAGGCAGACCAAGCCAATCAAAAATTCCTTACTAAATTCAAAGTTAAGCTTTTATGACACTTGAAGTCACAAGTCTATTATTTACTGAAAAGCTTTGCAAAACAACTTAATTAGGCCATAATTAAAGAATAATAGAAATGCTAATTTTGTTTGTATTATTATTAACCTACGGTATATTTATAGAACATCATCATTGTATTATCCAATGATATCCAGAGAGCTTTAACATTTCCCAACAAACATGAATATGCACAAACTAAGAGCAGAAGTGAATAAATATATAATATGTTTTTAGACTTCCATGAGAGTTATTTTGCTCAAAGATCTGAACTTTTCAACAAAAAAGACAACAAAAGCAATACGAATTTGCATAATTTAAGGAAAACAGTATTTCTTACATTTGTATGGATTTTAGGGATACCGGTTGCTGAGATTTCATTTTTATTTTATTATTCCATTTATTATTTTATAAATATTGTCCATTAGGAAATTTCCATTTGAATGGACATGGAACGAGATATTAGGAAACAAACATGATTTTAACATAATTGGTAATGCTCAACACACTTTTATTTTTCTTAGAATAATGATATTTTGAAAAGAAAAAGATCATTAATGTGGGCTGATTGACGATTGCTGTTCACTGATTGGTGATTGGTGTTCGCTGATTGGTGTTCGCTGATTGGAGATTGCTGTTTGCTGACTGGGATTGGTGTTCGCTGATTGGAGATTGCTGTTCACTGACTGGTGATATGTTTTAACTTCTTTCTCAGTTTGATGTAGGACTTGCTAAGGTTTAACACCTTTAACTTCCTTTCTGAATATGGATCCAAGGAGTACACATAATAAACAATACAGAAAAGCAATGATCTCTTCCATAAATTTTGACATGCACCTTGAAACATTAATTTAATCCATAACATGAGAGCTAAGAAAGGGTTAATGTCTATCCCATTTAAATACAAATTAGTCTAATCATATATGTATCAAGTGGAAAAGATGAAATGTGATCTACTGTAACCTACTCTATTCTTTTTGTCTGCCAACATATGGAATGGTAAATGCATAGCATCGGAGTGCTTTGTGCTAGAGGAAAACAATTACATTGAATGTAGCAGAATAGCTCTTTTATTGCAGTACATAAGACTTTGATTACATGCTGCCAAGATTCATACCAACCTAGTGGTTGTTGACAGATAAAGTAGAAAAAAATGAAACTCATTTATTTTTCTTTATTGAGACCTCAAGGTAAAGCAGATTTTCAGCCCTTGTACTTACTACATTGATAGAACAAAGACTGACAGCTAAAATGTGTCGGTCCAGAAATATAAATTAAAGCCAGCTTCTTATCAAGGTTTCATTTAGTCTTAGAGAAAAAGAACTACTGTTTGTATTATTGTTTGACCCTCCTCCATCAGAAACAACCAGCACAGATAATGACACTTCTGCTGGTTAGTGATGCATTGCTTTTTGTGTTAAGGAAGACAATTATTAATATTTGTATCATATATATATATATATATATATATATATATATATATATTGCAAAATGGTACAATAATAGTAATGTCATTAAATTTAACAATATTTACATGCAAAATTAGATGCTGAGGTTTAATTTTGATAATGGAAAGGACAGTCCAGATTCAGATCTAGAAATAAGGAAATCTGATCATTGTTTTAGCAATCAATAAACACTGGTCCTGGGGTGCTCTGAATGAAATTACAAATAGTACAAGAAACATTGTTAACTTTTTCCAATACTTTCCTTCAGCTGTAAAAAGAGCTAAGGGATTTCCTTGTGCAATGTGATACAGCTATAATTTGTTTTGAAAGGGAGAATTAACATTAAATTGTACCATTGATATAACATAAAAACAAAACAGTTAAACTGTATTCCAACTGGTAAAATATTAGGTGCTTCTTCTCTCCTTTTATCCGCAAAAGCCCAGATTTTGCTCACAGCAAATAAGAACATGGAAAGTTACACTGTTACTTTAGAAAGTTTATTAAGTGCACATATTGTTTATAAGCTTAGCGTGCCAGGAATTCAGGGCACAGAATACAAGATAAGGGAAAGTTAAACTCTGCTACCTGCCGACAGGCTCATTAGTGTAGACGCAGAGAGCAGACAACTTAGATGTAGCAAGCTGTGAGTTTTAATTATATGTACAGTCACATACAGCAAAAATCGTTAATAAGCACATACATTCTGAAATATTCATGTTGGTAACTGAATTTATTTATAAATACAACAGGCATACAGCAGTATGTATATAACAGTATATATACAACAGTATATATTGAATAGTGAATACTTTTTTTTGTTGGAATGTTCAGTACATCTGTACAGACACAATGTAAAATCCAATCAAATGTGAGCCAAATGACTGCGAGGTCAAAGGGGCTGTATAAATGGATAATCTATACAAATAATGATGTATTGTAAGTGTTTATCTCCATCAGTTAGTTTTGATATATTTGCATTATAAACTTTTATGTTATGTCCCTTTAATAAACATTACTAACTGCTATATTATATTTTAGTTACAAAACAAGGCTGACACTTTTTGATTCCCAGGAAACGACTGCAATGCAAGTTACTTTGATTTATCAAAAATTAAGGAGGAAAATCCAAATCATCATATGCCTAAGTTCAACAAGCATGAAGAGATAGAATTAGGTATGTATGTATGTATTATTTTATTTGCTGAATGGTAAAATTGTGTACAGAATTATACACATTATGTACACAATTTACAATATACATTGTGTGTACACAATTTAGCCAAAGACTCAGCCGAGTCCTGAATATTTTCCCCTTGAAAAGTGATATCAATATCAATCTGTAATGGAAGGAAGCCTCATAGAAAAGCATTGCAACGTGTGCCCCTGTTAACAGATTTATTTCAATGGGGAAAGATTTTCATCAATCCTTTATAAATCGGGAAAGAGAAAAGTATGTGGAAAAAAAAAACTGACAGCGAAATGGGATGAAATCAATCAATAGGGTCAAATAAGTCTTAATAAATATTCCCTTAGTATGATTTCCTCTTACCAAATTATGAAATATTGTTAATTAACGTCATCTATTATATTTATATGTGGAGCAGTTAAGCAAGTCATTAAGCCCACGTCTCATGTAGTGATATGAATTTTGTATTATTACTGTCTCTAATTTGATATTTTCTTACAGTGTTACCCTAAGGAAACTGTTAGGTATTTATTTTCTTACAAAATTATTTTTTTGGTTTGATAGGAACCTCCCTTTTTAGGAGGATCACATACTAGTTCTGACCTGACCAGGTAGTTAAGAGGAAAAAGGTTTTTAAAAGAAAATAAGCAAGCAAAGTGACCATCAACAACTCAGTTCAAAAGACATGCAATCATCAAGCAAACAGTTTATATTTAATTACAAAAATTAACCAATTAAAATGCCAAGCGTCCAACAGCAAACAAGTCACCTCCTCTTTGGGACCCAAACCAAAGGTGCCATGAGAGGAGTGTATAGGATTCTCTCCTCCTTCCCATATTTTCCAGTAAGATGGGGGGAATTTTATAATTCAAGTAAGAGTACATACCCCCACATTATGCAGGATGGTTAGACATATGTTCCAGCCACTGAACCATGTCCTCTTACCTGTAATTCTTTATCCAGTTGTGTATATGGAAAAGGTAAAGGTTGGATGTCAATACTTACCCATGACCCCTGCCTCTTAGTCATGATTCAGCACTCTAGAAGGGTTCAGTCACTCGCTGCCTCCTGAAACTACTTACCTTCTGATAGAGGTATGGTGCAAGGACATGAAAAAAAATAAATCATTTGTTTGATTTTCTTATGTAAGGACCCGATCCTCCTAATTAAAGGTATATTTATATATCAGAAGAAAACTTTAACAATTTTTATAAATATCCCCCAGGACCCAAAACGATCAAGGAGATTTGTGAACATTCTAAACCCATGAAATGACAAATGTTTCGTACTTACTAACTTTTTTGTATATTTTCTTAAAATATAAAACTATTAATTTGAGAAAAGAAGAAAAACATGTTCCCGCCATAGATGTAAGTTTAATATTCTCAACCAAGACTTATTCATTACTTACACATTACAAATTTTACTAATTTTCAGTGTTTTTTTAGTAGCAATATATTCCCGGTATATGGCTTCACATCCAGAATGACAATTAAAAAAATTATTGAACAAATATGATTAGTTGACTGTTTTGTAAAGGTATATTCCACATTATATTTCTATTATGTTATATTATGCAAGTGTTGCTTTTATTGTTTTTTCAGAGTATATAATGCCAAAGGCAAAAAGTCTTCACAAAGAACTTTTACAGCTTTTAGATGATGATGAAGATGATATAAGAAATCTTCAAGGTAATAAATGTTTAGAACAAAAATGAATACAATATCACTAAAGCAACAAAAGTCAGTAGTTCAGTTGTTATATTTACACTCTAGCGCTATATCATTGTGAAACTTACATAATTAACCCCTAATATAAATGTTTCATTTTGTAGACATTTAATAAGAATTAAAGGGTCTATATAAAAGTCAGTGTCACCGACTGCAATTTATATTTTTCTTATGACAGTTTATAAAAACACAGTTCCTCTTTGTTTTTGTGCATTATTGAATCTTTATTTGAAGTGCTCCTATGTCTGTGCAAATTCTTCACAGTAAAAGCTGGAGTTATTTCTGGAGATGCCAGTTCCTCTGTTCCTCACAACACGTTCATATGTGATTCTGAATTCCAGCACAAGGATGACAGCATTCCCTGCTATATAGAACAGTTTGAGAAGGATGTCCGGGATGACTTAATTGTACTTGGCAGCCATTCACATAACCAGGTCAGAATTAAAAGATATTTCAATAATCTCATTGTTAGCATTGCTCTCAACATACGCTTGCCAATGTTATACACATGCTTTATGGAAAACTGACCTCTGCTGTATCTCAAAAAAAATAAAAGGATTTTCTAGTGCTTAATTTACTCCACATCACTGCACTAAGTATATCAGAAAACATTACCTAGCATTTCTGAAAATACTGTGTAATGGTTAAAACTGACTCTTACACATCACTAATGTTGGCACAATGTAAGTGGTATATTGTTGAAATGCAGTAACATAGTAACATCGTTTATAAGGTTGAAAAAAGACACAATTCCATCCAGTTCAGCCTATTTTCCTGCAATGTTGATCCAGAGGAAGGCCAGTGTTTGGAAGCCCTAGGGGGTTGAAGTTCAACAGCATCTAAAGGACCAGAAAATATCCCATTTTTACTGGAATGGCAGTTTCTCCTTTACAATACTTGTAAAAACATTGTGTTATTCACTAAAGTCTGAATAGTTGAGTAGAGGTGTGAATTCGCCAAGTAAAGTCAGTCACAATAGGCGTCTACTGTAGCAATCACGTTTTTATAATGAGAATATTGTCACAGTTGTGACTTTATTATTGTCGCAATCTTAACTTTAAAAAATTGTTGCGACTTTACAATGGGGAAATTGTCACGGATTTGCTATGGGAATCCGCTGTTTGCGAATCTGACAGCCAAGTTCGTACCTTGGTGAATAATTCATTATCTTTGAAACCTATGTTTTTGTTTGCATTATTTTGTGCTTCTTTTTCCTCTTTGATGGTGGCTGCCATCTTTTAGCTATTAAGAAACCCCTGTTCCACCCCTGTTCCACCCATTGTTTCCTATGGAAATGTAGACATACAGTATTCACAAAGTGCTAGAGAAATCTCATTTCATAAAAAGATGGTTGCAAAGAAGAACAACACAACATTTTGGGGGATATTTGTAAAAGTCTGCTGAATTCATTCTGTTTTTTTCTTACCTGTTATTTCACTATTTCTGAAAAATGGAAATTTTATTTGAATCTTAATTTTCATGTATTATCCATTTCAAAGGAAGATGGATGGAATTTTCTGATTTCCACCTCGTCACTGTCCCTTAAGAAAATAAGGATTTATGCCAGGACAGGAGGGGCAACTGAACTAAAAAAGCCCTCTTGCACTGGCTCCACCCCTACAACTGAACTCCCCCCTGTATTCCCCTGTGGTATTCTGAAAAGTTACATTTAAGCAGTTATCATTTCTCCCAAATTAAAAGACCTATTACAATTATTACTTCATTATTAGGTGTAATTGCATAGTTAAAACACACACAAAATGTGCAAAAGAATAAAATCTGAGATGACCCAGTTTGCCTGATTTGATTCTCCTTTCTGTGGGATCTATATTAATTATTCAGTTTGCCTTTATTCTGCTGAAACTGAAGGACAATCCAATGCAAATTATCACCAACTTTGCTTCATTAATGCAGTGATGCAAAAGTTATGTAAATTATGGAAGGCACCAAAATAAATAAATAAATAAACAGGGGAATTGGGGCAATCATTTACAGATGTCATTATTCCCACTTCCCTATACCAGTGAATGCTATTTGCTGGATGGTTTCTATTAGTTACTAAACCTCTGTAAAGATTGCTTCCGTTTATGAATTCCCCAGAAAGACTTTAAAATCATCTTAATAGAAAGTCTGTGCTCTCTGAATTTGCTTTAATGTTATGAAGTATTTTTTTCTAGTCAGAGTTATATTTCATTTTCTATATAGTAAACCTTTGCAAACAGATTTGTTAAATGGAAGTTTTTAGCATGGGCTCAGATCTGAACGCAGTACCAATACAAAGCAAAATGAACAACAGTTATAATACAAGATATAATTCAACATGCAAAGCAAAAATGGAATGCATGGAAAGCCCAAATATTATAGATCTATAGAATTCCTTTACTACTTCTTTTCATTTGAAATGACTATGAAAAAGGTATCATGAAGGTTTTCATGCAGAATTTCAATTGAAATTTCTGAGCACACATGATTTTACGTTTTAAAAATAACCTTTGCCTGAATTGCAGTTTTCCTTTACGTACTTGTTTTGAGTGGCAGTTGAAGGTACTGGTCTTACATGATAATGAGAAAAGTGGCATTATTAATTAGAGCCTTTAATGATGAATGAAAAATACTTAGCACTTTTGGAGCCCCACGAACCCACCCTCAGGGGCCACATGAGAGTAATCTCCTCCATACAAAAAGAAAAACAAACTTTAGACTTAACAGAATCATTGTGCCTACTTCAAACAGTCAAGATATTTCTTTAATCAAACCTCTTCCCATTTTAATTAAAGCACCCAAGTATTCCAGCAACCGGAATATAAATACAGTATCTTTATAAGACTCACAAAACCATTATGTGGTCATACAAACCGTTTGCATAAAAGGTGATAAACAATGCTCTGTAATAGCCAGGAAATGAATAATGCAAATAACCCAGTCTTGAAATCTTTGATATTATTCACAAGTAAGACCACATTAAACGTAATTTTGTGAATTTATATACATCCCTCAACAACATGGGAACACACAACTAAATATGACCTGCTTCCTTCTCTTACTTTGCTTTGAATATTTTATGGACACCTGCTTTCAACTAAACCCACCTATGAATAAACTCTCTTCCCTTATTGCATGCCCCCACAGTTACTATCTTTTGGATTTTCTAGTGCCATATTTACAAACTTTGTACATTAATTTTTTAAGATAAAATGGTACCCATTCCTATTAAGATAATGGGCCTTATTGACTAAAGTCTGCATTCACCTGTCGATTTGAGTCGCATTGCCAAAATAGATGCAAATTCTCTTCTCAGTCTTGATTAATCTGTGGACAGTGGCGATCACTGTCAGATGCGTAATGTGACGTAGTCAGTCAGATAGAAGTAGGATGAGAAGTCATGCGGAGTGAGGTGAATTTGACAAGTGACATCAATTTCACACTCACTGTCCCACTAACTATATTCTGTGAATATTCTATCTATTTATCTAATTTCTATCACCTTGTCCCTAGGTCATATTGTCATTTATTTACAGTCGCCATTGTCATTTTTGAATGAATAGTCACCTTACACCACACCGAAGTCCTGCCATCAATCCCCCAATTCTCCAGTCTGAAGTGGCAAAGTCAAACAGGTGAAATTGGAGCAGATTAGCTGGTCACATTCGCACCTTTAACACACTCTGCCACTTAGTCAATAGTAGAAATACCTGTGCATATGCATGCAAAGTGATGTGAAGTGCTCCATAAGTTCATGACTATTGTAGATGGTAGAATAGCTGATGCCAAAATGATTAATACAGTGTATTTTATTTGGATGCAACAAAAACATAGTTTCAAACTATTTCAACCTGCCATTCCATCTAAATGAAATTAAAGGAGAGCTAAAGCATTAGACCCGTTGACATCCTAAAAAAATCTTATCTAATCAGCCAATAACTATATTTACAAGCAGCAATTTAATTAAATGAATCCATGTGTGCAGATGCATTTTTATAACTGTCTTGGGGATGGGAAAAGTTCCCCCGTGTGACACATAGGGGGACATTTCTTAAGGTCATTTCAACCAATTCAGTCTGTATGCCTTTTTTTGTTGCATTATCGATGTTTTTTTTATTTCTGTCGCATTTTCTATGTCACTTGATTTAAGTGATGTTGAATAAAATGTATCAATATAAATAAATGCGTTAATACCACGATACTTTACATTGCTGTCAATGGAACTCCTTTAGACTAATATCAATATTGTTTGTTTTCCGACGGGAATTTTACTGACCCATCTCCATGGGGAATAATGGGTTATCACTACTCTCAACCAGGTGAACACATTTCAGGGATAAGAAAAGTAAGAATGGGCTTAATAAATATTGATATCAACATATCAATATTTTTGACCTAATTAAAAGTATAGATATACCAGGAGTAAAGTATAATGATTTTGATAAATATCTGTAATATATATATA
>WMED01009380.1:0-16345 GCA_019650415.1 Pipa parva | reverse complement strand
AAGGGGGCGCCGGTGCGTGCGCCCCCTTGCTAACTGCGCCCAGGGCAACCGCCCAATTCGACCATACGGCGAACCGGCCCTGCTCTTTGTAATTACAGGAGTTAATAACCACTAAGAAACTCCATAACCATATAAAGACAACAAATTGCAGACTGACTTATTTTAAAATGGCCATTGAGCGGTGAGACTGAGTACCTTTTAAATATCCTGCTTCATTATTAATGGGTACATCATTTCTTAGATTGTGAAACAGTAGAAAGATGGCCACATATTTCTTGGAAATTAATAGCTGTTCCTTTGTGGAGGGTCTCTGTGACTGGTAGCAAGCCTGCAAAATGCAACATTTTAATGTTACAGAGAATGAGCTATTATGCATTGTGTAACTATTAATAGTAGTCTTTTGCTGCTATATTTCTAGGTCTATAAAATATACTTGGTTGCTGTTGGCTTTGTAGTGATGTTCCACCGTGGACAACATTTGCCTAGGATTTCTTTACTCAATCCAAAAATTTACCAAAACAATGTCTTGCCTAACCAGCAACAACCAATAAATCACAACAAAAAGTCAATTAGCAAGACATTGGATGCATAACCACTCCAACAATTGTAATATGCTGTTTATTATAAAATATAGCTTATATAAATGAGTGCTTAATAGTTTTAGTTGCTCTTTAAAGATACAAAATACACTGTAAAGGTTAGAATATGTTATTATACTAAATCAAAACACTGAGGGGGTAATTCACCATTGTGCGAAGTGAGCTCCGGATCCTTCACCTCACTTCACACAGACTGTTATGCGCTCGCTGATGTCCGCGTGCAGGACATCAGCGAGCACATAACAGTCCGTGTGAAGTGAGGTGAAGGATCCGGAGCTCACTTTGCACAATGGTGAATTCCCTCCTGAATGTGAAGTTAATTAAAACAAAATGCATTAATCTATATACATCAAGCCAAAAAACATCACTGAAGGAAGGGTCATCAACTTCTTTCCAGGCAAGTCAAACAGGGAAGACCATACAGTCAGGCAGAAGAGAAAAATCCTTCAGGAAAGTCTCGGGCAGTGTGTCCACTCCCAAGTGAGCTTCTACCTGAGCATACATTGGCCAGATGCCTGGAACACCTGAGGAACTAACTCGAATTGTTGACTTTCCTTTGACCCCAACTCCAATGGTTAATGACCTTGGCATTGATGCAAACTGAAACAATAATAAGTTCCTATTTACATACAGTAATATCAAACTTATAAAGATCTAATAATTAAATCTGAACATAAGGTCACATAGATAGAATAATGTAGTCAAAATTAACTTAGAAAACAACTTATCTTAGCTAACCATCAAAAATACACATACTCGGTGGTCATTAATAAGCATTTGTGGCACAATTAATTGGAGTAAGCTGGCCCTAGTCTATGTCTGTCTGTGTTTGGGTAAAGAAATAGATTGTAAGCTCCACAGCACCAGCTGTAAATCACTGCAGATGTTGGTGCTATAAAAATACCACATTAAATAAAATAAAATAGTTTTAAAACCCTCAGTAACTGTTATTAATTGTGCTGTACTGCATCAAAATGAGTAAAGATTTGCATTTATCCTAATTTGTTAAAAAAAAAAAAAAAAAAACCTTTATACTAAAGTTATCACATATAGCAGAAATATACTTGGTGAAATATTCAAAATATAGTTTAAACATTCCCTGGTGTTATAATCCATAGTAACCAATCAGCTGCCAGCTCTGATCTTTATTTTTTCTTTGCATTTAGACTGCTATAAGCGCATATTGGAATAGCAGTGCGTTGCTTCTATTTCCTAATACAGAAACACACTGAAATGCTTAAATAGAGGATGCCTCATTTCCTTCTGCCTCATATCAGTGGTTACAGCACTTACTGTATGGAACATTTGTAAATTTCCCCACAAGCTGTTTCCCTATATCACATGATAGGAGGCATGATACCTTTCCTACAGTGTTTACCTAGGTGTCCTGGCTTGAAGAGTGAAATGAGAATGTTTTACATGCTGCTCATCTCTTCTGTTAATTGTTCTTTGCTCCTCTCAAGACTTAAATATTGCAATCTAATTAGATTGTTAAAGCTGCAGAAAACAAGGGAAGAACATTTAACTAGCACCTAGGAAATTGTTTTATCGAAGAACTGAGAAAAGACCAACTAAATGAGGAATGTATTGTCCTTGGAAACTATTATGACAGATACAGTTTAGATATTTAAACAGAATATTAATCCAGGATGAAATGTGATTTACTCTAAAGAGAAAATAGTTTATTACATGCTTAATTAGAGGTCCTGCACTATAGTGTACAATAAAGAGTATTACCTGATTGTATTATTATGGGTTTTAATTATATTACTTGGTATGATTATTATTGGTGATAACTGGAGTATGGAAAATTAGTAATCTTATATTTAGTTCTAGGAACATTTAAGATTTTCAAAATTGTACTAATGTTTTTTTTTTGTTTAAATAGAAGGTTAAGCTCTACTTCATCATTTTAGAAACCGTTCCTCATCAAAGGCTGCATCTCCAAGAATCCTATGTTTCATGTTGCTGTTAATGTTTAAGCCATGTTGAAGACTTAGCAAATTAAGTAAATTGGGAATTGGTTTGATCCCAGCATTTAAAGTTCTTTGCCTTTACCCCAATTTACTTTAAAAGCAATGTAACACTATAATAGCTTTTTAGACCTTTTAATTATTTATTACTTATCAAAAGTCATGTTGACAAACTAAGCTGATAAACTTGAGGCAATGCTTTCTAGGAAATGAACCTCTTCAAAAGTAAAGGGAGCGTCAATCACAGGGATCTCAATATTAAACAAAGTATTGGAGAGACTGTCTCCATGATTTAAGAGCTTGACTTCATAGTGAGAGCATCAACAAAAAGCTACCAGTTAGCAGTTAGCATTCACTGATCTATTGTACATTGCAAAGTTTAAAAATATTCCCAATTAAATGTAAAATCCTAAAATACATCTTTTCATATGCAGTACTATACCTTAGTGATAAGTGTTTCTCTCCAGTAGATGTTTCATGTGACGCAGAATGATTCAGTTGGCAGCACTGATGAACTGCCGCACCAGGAATTGTGTGTGTGATGTCTACTTGCCAGTTTTCCATGAAAAGGTATCTTACTTACTACTTAGCACATGAGCACAATTTTTCTTTGCCTCTGTAATCTCCTGCATTCCAACTTAATTTATGTGGCCAAAAGGTCAGCACACTGTTTAACCAATAGCAGTCAGGCATCTTTCTCTTCTAGTGTTACCTGACTTGCAGAACGGAAAGAGGAGGGGGAAGGGGTGGAGAAGAAAATGTCAGCTCTCAGGAAAACTAATTAAGGGAAACAAATGGCAAGTATTATTATTTCCCTAAACTTTTTTATCTATTTGTGTCAGCAAGTGGCTTAGTATAAAGGAGTTTTATATTTATGTGTGCAGTTATATCAGCACTATATTGTCTCTTTAAAGTATAATTTGTTGCGATTTCAAGTTTCAAGACATGTATTAGATGAGAAAGAAATTTCTGTTCTAGCTGATGACATATATTTTTTTGGTATTCAGTGTTTGATTAATGTTAATTACTCAAATATAAGAGCTGCGAAGAAAAACAAAGGAAATGCACAAGGAAAATAGATTCGAATAAAGAATTATAAATACTTTAAAGAAAAAAAAGAACAGTGAAACAGGAGTTATGGAGAAATGTAAACGTTCTCTACAGTGAAAATACAGTAAGAAAAAGGAAAGAAATAATTACACACAACATGTACATGACCAGGTCACTGGCCATTAACCTTCATGGAAATTGCAACCATTATGTTTTTATTCATTCTATTCCGAAAACTACAACTGGAATGAAATTTACCATTACCCTTTACCCTTTTATGTAAGAATCCACTCATCCTTGAACGATCACCCTATTTATATGAGCTTCTATATATCTAATTTCATCTGACATATTTTTCTTAAAATAATATTTGAAATTTATATTTTGTTTGTATTATCTTGTTTTCCAGGGCATGGTTTAAGTCTTCTTGTCGTGGTTTTATGGCATAAAAGTGTTGATGAAAATATAAGAAAATACTGATTTCCATCACACACAAGCACATATATACACACACACCAAGGGCGAAATTTATTAAGGTCGGAATTTAAATTCCGATCGTACGTGCGGAATTTTTTCCGCACGATCGGAAATCGATCGAAAATTCCGCGCTTGCGATCGGAAATCGATCGAAATTCCGCACGTGCGGTAAAAATTCCGATCGTGCGGAAAAATTCCGCCTTTAATAAATTTCGCCCCTAAAGTGAACCTATTACCTGATAATGAAGCCCACAAAATGTTTTAAGAATTCCTAATAAAACATTTTTTTGTAATAGATCTTCATTAAAAATGTACCTGCGTGATACAATCAGTAGCAGAAGGAGGAGCTTCTATTTTGTTTACATTCCTTCTGATTTAACCACCTGAATTCCTGTGCAAATTAACCTCCTCCTTTGAATTTGCACAGGAAGTCAGGTGGTTAGGTCAGAAGAAATGTAAACAAAATGGAGGAAGTGCCTCCTTCTGCTACTGATTGTTTCACACAAGTAATTTCTTTTTATTGAAGATCTATTGAAAAATTGTTTTAATAAGGATTCTAAACAATTTTTGGGCTTCAATACCCGAAAATAGGTGCACTTAAAATTTGTAGATTTGGAGAAACTGATGGTTGAGGAGGTTTTACTCTTACATTGACTTATCACATCATCACATTCAAAAAAAAAATTCCACAAACCAAAGGGGCAAAAAAGAGGGTGATGGCAGGGTTCCGGTTTGGTGTATTTTAAATAAAGAACTATATTTTTGCAGCAGATAAATTAAAATGTTTTGCTTTTCATAAAGGATCATTTTTTTTTAACAGGTGGACAATAAAAGAAATGTTTCATAACATCAGCATTTTGAGATATTGTGTGGGCCTTATTTAGGAGTAATGCACATTTCTTTTTAGAAAACTACAATGTGACAAGACTATGTCTGTTATATTTAAATAAATACATTTTGGCACATTAATATTCTGTTTCCAGATTATCAATGCCTGTTGCCTGCTTTTGTTAATACGAAGACAATATAAATGTTAATTTTAAATGGAATTAAATTCTTCAAATTAGCCACTGAGGTACAGCTTACTAGTAACTTTTGTAGACTGTTAATTAATTTATCCATTTAGTATTACATTCACTCCATTTCCATGAAAGTATAGAATAGTAGACTATTTTTCAGCATCAATGCGTTACACAGCAGGGTATCTACAATTCTGCAAGCCTTCTTTAAAACATTTCATATTATAAGAGCACATTTAAATAAATGTTCTGGGAATCAGCATTGCCTGTACAAAATTATTTACTTGCTAAAGCTGAAAACATGGATTGCTTGGATTACTTTTTAATGCTCTAAAAAGAGTCAAGTCTGTATAAATGCTGAATGTTGTTTTACCTTCATATGATTTATTTCTACATTACCATTTTGAACTGATTTATCGGTTCATCTTTGGGTTTGTATGACAACAATCATTATCAATATTTTCATCAATTTATATCTGTACCTGATCCCTGAGCCTTCCAATCTCATGGTGAAGCATAGGGATGTTCCCATGACTACCAACTAAACTAATTAATTAAAAATGGGTAATTATAAAAGTGTGTGATTATATATTGATAATTTGTGACTGGGGAAACCATGATGAACAGCTATTATGCCCTTTACCTTATCATAAATAAACATGCAACAACTTCTCTTTTTTGGGATTGAAAGGTCATAGCATTGTATTAAAAACCTTTCATAATGCCAAGTATATAGTATTTTTCTTGAGATTTCATAGTGAGTGGGACTATGTGATATTAATTTAAATGAGATGTTTATTTCTTTCATAACTGTTTCATCCAGTTTGATGTTCCATTTCTGCTCCCAATATGATTTAAGTTTTGGGGTTAGGTAGGAGCTGTCCATGTCTAGAGCTTTATAAGCTGTTGAGATTCCTCTTTTCTGATAATTATATGGGTAACAGTTGGTTTCAAATTTTGTTTTAGTTCTGAAAAGATTACTGGCATCTTTTGATTTAAGTAATTTGTTTAACCATAAAGATATACGATTATAGGTATTAAATTCTTCCTTTAATGTTTAATGTATATTATATTTTATGTTTAAAACCAAATAAAAAGTTATTTAAAAAAAAAACCTTTCATAATAAAGATAGCGAAGCTTCCGCTGGTAAGCCAAACCAACGCTGACTACATAAAACTTTCAAAAATGTTAAAAGGCCAATTTAAAGGCAACATAATTAAGTTCAAAGATTGAAAAAAAATTACAATAACCAATCGTACTTCAAGGGTGAAATTTATAAAAGTCGGAAAGACCGCTCTGGGTCTTTCTGACTTTACTGAGTGAAATCTCATTTTATTAGATTTCATTCGAGATAACGAGATCAAGTTTCACATTCCTGAATTTTATATATTTTCTATGAAAAGGTAGCCATGCTAAAAATGTAAAGCATGGCATTGGCTACCTTTCCATGGGAAAAAAATTTGAAAACTCAAGATCAAGAAACTCGATCTTGTGATCTCAAATGAAATTTCTCTTGGCAAAGTTGCAAAGACGGCTGGTCTTTGCGACTTTAATTAATTTCACAATAACATTCACCGCAGTCTTTGATGCCTAAGCAAGCTGCTTTGTTAGGAAGATCGAATATAAGCTACTCTGTCTTTGCAGCATCTTCTATGTTGCACAAAAGTTGCCAATGTAAACTAGGCCATTCATAACAGTTGTGTCAATATCTTCTGTTACAGTTTGAAATGCTATTTTCATCCATCCCACATTTCTGCAATGCATGCGAGAAGTCATTGTTAAATCCAGTTCTTCTTGCCTCACTGACTCAGCCAGCAAGAAAAGCCAGAAGAGGACACGGATGAATTTCCATTCCATTAGCGTCTACTTTAAGGGGAAACCTCTGTGCTTTACAATCCATGAATACCATTAATATTTAACTGTGTTTATACACCTGGAGAAGAAGGAAGACTCACTCTTGACATCTAACCTTTTCTAAATGGAAGCTTAAAGCAGAAGCAACAGCCCATGAGACATAAGAGAAAGCTAGTTCATTCCTATTTCACCATAACATGGGGGTAAGTGTTTTGATCTGTGCAGCCAAGCCCTTATCACTGACTTATTGTAATATAAAACGCCATACGATCAGGGGCCAGCTTATTGAATTAAACAAAGATGACCCCTGTCAGTGTAAATGCCAGCAGTGTTAAGCTTGGTGTTTCTATACTGTATATATACATATATAAACATTATAATAATAAAAGATGATTTCAAATTGTGCAATAATGCAATCATTAAGCGACTAGTTTTCAAATGACTGATACAGATTAATAAAAAGTAAATGTCTGATTCGCTGTTATGCTATTGCTGCAAAATTGGAAATTAATATGAACATACTAGAAAAAAAATTGTTAAAATTGTTTGTTTTCAGTACACTATTCTAAAATGACCAGTGTGTATCTCTAACCCTGCCATTGCATGCAGATGGATATGTGTCTTCTTCTAAAATCACAGGGCCTTAATGACTAAACTCTGAATGCACCTGTCAAATTCATTTTGCTACAATTCAAGTAGCATCACAAAAATAGTTGCAAATTTCCTCCTCCATATCTATCAAGCCGTGGATAGATTTATTGACCAAGTGGATTGTTACAAACACAGTTGCATGCATAGGCTGGCGAAGTCAGTCGCGTAGAAGTAGGATTCGAAGGTATGAATGATGTGAATTCCCCCAGTGACGTGCAGTGATGTCATACTCAGCATATCCCACTAACTGTGTATAAGTAAACAATACATCTATTTCTGTCGCTTTGTCGCTAGTTCAACTATAGTTGTAGACAAATTTAGTCACAGTTGCCATTGTTACCTTTGAATAAATAGCTTATGCTACACAAACCCCCCAATTCTCCACTCTATTGTGGCTAAGTCAAACATGTGAATTCGGAGCACTACGCCTTGTCGAATTTGCCAGAATTAGATGCATTTTCCCTACACTGGAGAGTTTGCTCAGTAAGTGAAAATGATGCAAATTCATAGCTATGCATGGTTATTCATACTTTAGTCAATAAGGTCCACAATTAGTGGCAAGTTATGAACTACCAAAGCCTTGCATAAATCTGAGGAGTTGGTTTGCTGCTTAATAAACATCAGTTCTTACAATGATCCACTACAATGGATAGCTATATTCAGATAACTACAGAGGACTTCCAAGGGGGCATATATAAATTTCAATAAAGCAGCTTCATTCTTCCCACTGAGTAGCAGTAGGAAGAAAAGGACAGCATTGCTTCCATTGGTTCTGCCTTCAGCTAGCTAAGCCCTTGGCACTGGAAAATGTTCACTACTTAGCATTGACACTAGAAGATGTGCTCGATACTCAGCATTTGCTACTGGGTATTGTTTGAAATTTGCAGCAGGCTAGTTGTGTATGCTATTTTTAGAATGCAATAGGAATCATAGTAGGGTAAAATTTAATAAAGTCGGAAAGACTACTCTTGGTCTTTCCAATCTTATCATGCAAGATCTCGCATTGTTCTCACAAGATTATTGCACCAGTTTGTTTAATCTCAATTTTTTGAATTTTCTGTCAAAAAAATCGAGATTGAAAAAACTTGAGAGATAATCTTGCTTATAATATATATATATATACAGTATATATACAGTATATATATATATAAAACATATATTTGTGTTGCATGTTCATTAGTAAGCCAAATGTGCTCAATTTTGTTGTTGAATTGTCTGAAACATCTGAAACATATGAACAAACACGTGTTTGTTTGTTTTAGTTACATATGTTTGGTTACTGTCAACCATTACTGTCACAGCATCTATCTGCAAGGATATAAACTTCACTTTGCTTAAAAATATACGGTACTGTGAAAACTAAAGATATTTATTAATTTCTAGTCAAAATAGGCATTAAGTTATCCTATTTTATTGTCAGAAACACAACTAATAATATATGCATTTAACAGAAATGTACACACAAAACTACATATACAGTATAAAATGAAACATTATGTCATTTCTCCACTATTTACCCCTGCATGACTAATTCCTCTATTTTTACATTCTTGAATGCAATAAATTGAAGCTATGTCTTTCCAACAAAAGATAGTCTTACAGGTGTCTATTGACCCTCACATTGCCCCAAACAACTCAGACACTTTACCAGCATTTACAATGTTTTTATACTCAGCATCTAAAATGACTAATATAAATATTTCTGGAAAATGCAGATATACAATAATCCACTTCCATGAAATGTAAACATTAAAGGAATCTAGATTTTTCAAAGTGGAATTGATAAAAATACTTACAGATAAAGAGGGAAGGGACCCCTTAACAAATATGCAAGACCTCATAGACCACCAAAATTGTCATCATGAGTAGTGTTGAGCGATGATGGCAATAATCGTCATCGGACCATTATCGATTTTTTGAAATCATCGAATGGATAATTGTTAGCCGATGACGATTATTGCCGATGATGATTATGACTATTTAAATCATAACCAGTAAGAATGCAGCAACAATTTAGAACCCAATTGTTTCCCTATAGAAGTAATTAGGTATAATTGTTCTGGTGCAGTGACTGCCTAAGAAGTTTAAGACTGAGGCATGGTCTATTGCTAAGGAATGCTTTTCACTGTAAGTAGGTTTAGAGCTGGGGGGGTTATACCTAATTACTTCGTTAGGGAAATAATTGGGTTTTAAACTATAACCGCACTGTTGCTGGTTATGGTTTATATAGCTGGCTTAGTGGCTTCTTTGCTTGATATTATCGAGTGATGACAATAATCGGTACGATTTTTGCAAAATCATCGGATCATCGATAACACCCGATAATTGTAATAATCGTACCGATTTCAACTTTTCTCGATATCATCGCTCAACACTAATCATGAGATAAACTGCTTTTTTTGAGAAATATTATAAAATCAATCTACAAACGTTTGTAAGATAATGCTAAAATATGAATAAGTACTGAATTAACTAAAGCTTTATTTGTCTCCATGTTCTCCCTACACCATTCAACTGGTATAGGGAGAAGTAGGAAAATGTTGAACCTCAATAATAACCACACAAGTCACACCATATCCTAGCTATGGGTGCAGAGATTTATACCCTCGGGGGGTTATCCATGAACCTCACAAAATCTTGGTGGGTTATTGAAACAAACAACAAAATACATTACAAAAGTTCATATTTTGTGCTCTGGGAAATGCTTTAGTTGATATTTTACAAACATGGCAACCATGTCTCAGGTTATGCTAACTGGGCTATATGATGTTCTTATCACCTCTTAAACATTTGGTTTTCATCAATACAGCTTGAACAGACATACAGAATTATATAGCTAATTGGTTGTATAGAGACATTTCCCAACAGAATGAGGCAGTGGCCACAATTCAAGACAAGTTTATCATGGTAGAAGGCTGATATGAAACATTAAAGAAAGCATCATTTTTGTTAAATAACTCAAGATTTTTCTGAAAAAAAAAGATCTTATTTTCAGTGAAGGAAGTAGTCAATCTGTTGCCAGTAAGTCATAAACAGGGTCAAACAAGCCCACCAGAGGACACTTTGTGCCTCATCCACCATTACCAGCTGTTTGAAGGAGCCAGGCATCATTTAATTCTTAACAGCTGCATAGAGTAGAGCAAGTCAGCTATTGGCTGTTTTAATCCATGGGACAGAGTAAGAAGCCAAGGCACAGGTAGGCATCAGTAAGTGATGTCACAGGGGGTATTCACTAAGGTGCGAATTTGACTGTTGCAGTCACGTCTCATTATAAAGACGTGACTGCAACAGTAGCAGTCTATTGTGACTGTCTTTAGCTGGCGAATTCACACCTATATGCAACAAATTGGACTTCAGTGAATAATCCCCACAGTGAGAGCATGCAACGTATGCATAGCATACTCATGAGTCGTTATAGAAGGGTGGGCCCTCAGGTACATTTTCTATGGGGACCCCAGTCCGCCAGTGAAAATCTAGTTAAATAAAAACACATAATTTAAAAAAATACTGTAATTTCATAAATATTTGATTATTTTCATATTCAGTTAGGTTGTTCACACATGATTAAATGGTGCTGTTTCATTTTCTGACTTAGCTAGCCATACTTGTATCTTTTTTCTTTGTCCTGCTGAACCCTACTCAGGTCTCAAACAGCAATGCCATTAATGTAATCAGTACAAAGTTGAGCCTTTCAGATAATTCTATTGATCTTATTGGCTTGTGTGTTTTTTTTGCTGTGAAACTTAGAGCAAGTCTACAATGTCAGACATAAATTGAGGAAGCCAGCAGGGATCATGTCAGGAAGGAAAGCACAAGCAAAGAAAGTGACTGTCATTTTTTTTCTTTCTAGTGTATATCACAGTTAGGGGCCATGGTGGGCAAACATATGTTTCTGTAAGGAGTTTTTTATCCAGACATACACCTGTACAGCACATAATATCCAACATTTATATAACCATATATACATTTCTCAAGCTGTCCTGTGTCCAGGCTGAACCAGCTGCAACCACAGTGAGTTTATTCAACCTGTCTTTTAGAGGGTTATTCACTAAAGTGTGAGTTTGACTGTCGAATTCGCAAACAGCAGATTCCCATAGCAAATCCGCGACAATTTCCCCATTGTAAAGTCGCGACAATTTTTTAATGTTAAGATTGCGACAATTTTCCCATAATAAAGTTGCGACTGCGGCAATATTTTCATTATAAAGACGTGACTGCGACAGTAGCAGCTTATTGTAACAGTCTTTATCTGGCGAATTCGCACTTATACGCAACAATTTGGACTTTAGTGAATAACCTCCTAATAGTGTATAATAGACTTATGAACTATTTTTTTTAACTGAGGCCATTGGCAGCTAAGAATCTTGCATTCACTGTTATCTCTTAATTTATTGATCGGTGATGTAATAATATTACATCACTGGGGAATTTCAAATAATAATATTTGAAATGCCCCAAGTGATATCAATAGAGAAATAATACATACTACTATCTATCATGGCTTTCTGGAAAGGTTTTACGGGATTTTAACAATACATTTTGCTGTATTTGCTAGCTTTGCACCAAATCTCATCTGTGCTTTTAACATACCACATTTAATGATATTATTATACTTACATTTTCCTTGAAATTAAAGTGCACTATACACAATATTATGCAGTGTGTATTTTAAATTGCAGTTTATGTGTAAGAGGTAGCATAAAGCGCTTATTTTAAAGGACCTAGCCAAAAGCACCTGAAGGTATTAGATCTTGTAGCGGAACACACCCTATTATATTCATTATAGTCTACCATGGAAATACACCTTATATGTGTTTTCCATTCCCATTCATAATGTTATATATCATTGGGAGCACTCTAATTATTTAATTCTCATACTTTTTAACATTTGTATAAAGCAATCTGCTTTATAGATGTACAGAAACTGGAATTGTAAAAATTGTGCCCATCATGAATACCTATTGTTGATTGCAAATCAGATATAATAAAAAATGTTGAATGCTGATAAGATAATGTACATAGACATACCCATACTGTCCATTGCTACTATAAAAGTAACATACAGTGTCTAATTTCCTAATTTTCCATGCACAAAAACAATGCTAATTTCCATATAGAACTTATCTTGGGGTGGAGACTTTAAAATGAAAACTAATTCTGCCTGTCTAAAGCCCCATACGTCCTACCTACTTACTGAGTGTGGAGTTTGATTCAGAAACCTCATCCCTAAATATTGGAGTGATAGTTCTTTTAATTTGCCTGCCAAACCCATAACAAAAATACACGGTTACTTAGCTATAATTATCTGTCTTGCATCTTCTCCTCTTTTCCATAAGAGCCCTCTCTTTTGTTAAATGCCAGCTGCTAGCCTGTGCTTAGCTAAGGCCTCTGCTATCTGTACTGCTAGAGTTCTTAATTTCAGTCTGAAGCTGAGGATTCTGTCAGACAGAAGGTAACCTGCTTAGCTTGCCAAAGGGTTCTTTTAGCTAATGCTAGCCAGCCTGAATATTTAGTTGCCATATGAACATTAGAGGCGGAAGTTATTAAAGTTGAAAAGACCGATCCCAGATTTTCGAGTTTATCCCACAAGATCTCAAGCTGATCCTGCAAGATTATTGCTCATGTTTTTTGATCGGATTTTTCTATGGAAATGTAGCTGTATTTTACATTAGTACTGTATTTTCCAGCGTATAAGATGACTGGGCATATAAGATGACCCCAAAATTTTCCAGTTAAAATATAGAGTTTAGGATATATTCGCCATATAAGACTATGCCTCTTCCAACATAAATCCTGCTTGGATTGCTCAGCTCTCCTTGCCTGCCAGCCCTCCCTGTCTCCAAGACAATCAGAGCACTACCACACTGTGCTTCCCTCACAAGCCCCTTCTCACACTGTGCTTCCCCACAATCCCCTTCCCATACTGTGCTGCCTCCACAACCTCCCACATTGTGCTTCCCCCACAAGCCTCTTCCCATACTGTGCTGCCCCTACAAGCCCTTTGCCACACTGTGCTTCCTCCACAAGCCCCTTTCCACACTGTACTTCCTCCACAAGCCCCTTTCCACACTGTGCTGCCCCTACTAGCCCCTTCCCACACTGTGCTTCCCCCACAAGCCCCTTCCCACGCTGTGCTGCTCCCACAAGCGCCTTCTCACATTATGATGCCTAAAACAAACACCCTTCCACACTGTGTCACCCCCTCCTTCCTACAACCTAACCTTTGAAAGATGGAGGCACTATCATAGTGATCGATCAGCTCCTTTTCCCTCTCCTTACCTACCTCCTCCATTGCCTGACTGTTTGTGCTGTAGAGCTTAGCACTACAGCATTTTCTCTCCCCAGCAATGATTAAACTTCCTGTCACTCAAAGGAAGTGACATCATTGCTGGGAGTGGAATGTCATAGCGTTCAGCTATACAGCAGAGACATCATGGCGACGGAGGTGGTAGGTAGGGAGAGGGGAAAAGGCATATCTGGCGTATAAGATGACCCCCGACTTTTGAGAAGATTTTTAGGGCTTAAAAAGTTATCTAATATGCCAGAAAATACGGTAATACGACTACCTTTCCAGTGAAAAACTCTTGCGATAATCTTGCAGGATAAACTCGAAAAGCCGAGATGGGTCTTTTCTACTTTAATAACTTTTGTGCTTAAAGGCAAACATCAAACATCTGTAATCATGAATTTTTATTTATCCAGCTGGTCAAGAATTCAGTTATTGCTTAGATATAATTATAAGATTGTTTTTATTTATGTATATGTTTATAAATCTGTTCCTTTAAACATGTATGCAGTAAAACATATTTTGCCATAACCCAATAACATTGGGATATTGCCCTGTGTTATCTGTAGGTTTCCCAATGGACTGCAGATATATTTTACTGCATTATCCTGAATGATCTTAATTCCTTGCATTTGTAGAATGCAGAAATAATGCTAACGCTAAAGGACAATGTCAGCTCATATCAGCTCTGTAACATCGATAAATATATTATTGTTTTAAAATAGATCTGAAAATCTATTTAAAATGAACTGTTTTCAGCTACTTTTCCCATCATTCTTAGCCAAACAGCGTTTAAAGTGAGAACAATATAGGTTTGCAAATCTGCCTTTTTAAAAAAAATGTAAAAAAAAATAGAAGTATTTAAATAAGTGCACTTTGCATAATAAAAATGCAGGTCATCATGCATGTTACAATATATTTTCTATTTATTATCAAGACATATTCTTGCGAATGTGATTGCATCGCCCTACGGTAACCGTTTCTTTTATTATTAAATCGTCCAAAAAAAGATCTGACATTTTCAAAACAGCATCTTTCAATCAAACTAACAATTGAACACACAAAATTTCATTAAAGAAAGAGATAGAATCCATTATAACACATCTTCAGATTTGCCATTTTCTACTGAAAATCATAAAACACTGAGAGATGGTTTTGTCATTGAGTGTTCCCCTGCACAATGGAATACAGCAGTACATATTAGAAAAGGAAAGCTATCAGGTTACAAAGTGCCAGGGACAAACTATAGCACATTCACATATGCCCTTATTATTTCCTGCTTTTTTTTCTCTCTCTCTATACACGATGGGATAAAAATATGTATTCAGTGTTTTCTGAACATTCATTTTAAAATGTGAGGGAAAAAAAAAAGAATGAAATAGCCGAGAAAGATCAAGGCCGCGTGCTTAATGTCGGCCCATTAAGCCTCTTAGTCAGCATTGTTATTACTTTGTTTAAAGAGCCTTGATTTGCATTCCTTATTCACAATAGGAATTTCATTGTTCCTTTTTATTTCATTATAAATTCAAATTTGTATACAACATATTTTACCGAATACATATATTTAAAAATAAAAAAGGGCATCTTTTTGATCCTTAACCCCATGTGGTCAGGGTTTAACCACTTAAAGTCAATGTTTTTCAGCCTTTCCTTTAGGCACTCTCTAACTACCCATCTTCATTCCAAGTACCTCTCAGCCTTGAATGAATACAAAATATACCACCGCTGTTTTTAAGTTACATAATATGGGAAAAAGTATAGAAACCAGTTATGTTGAGATGGTCAGTAGCTCAGATAGAAAGTTCTCAGGTAAGGACACAGGTGTACATATAACCACTCTCTACTCTTTAACAAGCTTGGACTTAAAGTTTCTAATTTTAAAGTCCCCACTTAAATATACTGATTTTAGTCAGTGTCCTTGATGTCCTTTCTCTGCACATCAGCAAGTTACTATATACACAACATATAAAGACTTACCTTGCCCCTCCCATTTCCCAGAATTCCCTAACCCAGGGCTCGTACGGGTCACATTCCCCCATTCACCCAGAAATTTCTCTGTGAAGTACACAGAAGAGGAGGGGTGCAGACACCTCAAAACTAAAACTAATTTAAGCTGTACTAATGAAATAAACATTTTTGTAAATATATATGTTTGTTTTTTTTAAATGTACCTTTAAACAGCGTTTCTCTCTGTCATCTTCCCTGTCAGCCTGCCTTTTCTTTCCTGGGTCAGGTGATGATAATTGACATTCTAGCTCCTCCAATCAGGTCCCTGCTAGATCATGATTTAAGGGATCTGATTGGAGGAGCTATAATATCGATTATCATTTAGCTCCACCCTACCTGACTTGGGAAAGAAAATTCAGAAAAGATGCTGAATAAAGGTACATAAAATATATATATATATATATATATATATATATACATGTACCGTA
>WMED01009379.1:0-16345 GCA_019650415.1 Pipa parva | reverse complement strand
TCAGCCATTGCCAGCACTGGAACGCCAGGAAGGCCCGGGACCGAGGTAAATACCGTTACACACACTGTCTCTGTTAAATGATGTTGCTGCTGCAACTCCTCCCACCTGCACACTGTGTGCCACAGCTTGGTTTTTCTGTAATGGCCCAAACATTCCTATGTCCCATAGTCAGTAATGAGGTAAGTTTGGCCACTTTATTTACTCTGATCAGTGAATTGTGAAGCGATTCGGTGAGCTGCAGCTGTCATCTGCCTGTCATTTTTTAACTCAGCATTGTAGGAAGACCAAACGATGCTCCCTATGCCTATTCTAGCATGGCAAACTGTTCTGTGACACCCTAGATGCTCTAAGCAGCTCGTAAATAGGTTATTTTGGACCCATTTTAGTGCGAATTTATTTGGACCGAATCGAACTTTTCCAAAAAATTCGGCGAATGAGCCGAATCGAATTTTTGAAAAATTCGGCCAACTCTAATATATACTATATATATATATATATATATATATATAGTAAAAGGCCTTAAACACATATATGGGTGAAATTTATTAAAGTCTCTGGGTCTTTCCGACTTTACTGAGCGAAATCTCGTTTTATTCTTGCAAGATTTTATTCAAGATAACGAGATCAAGTTTTTTGAATGTTCTAGATTTTCCATGGAAAGGTAGCCAATGCTATTAATGTAAAGCATGGCTACCTTTCCATGGAAACAATTTTGAAAACTCAAGATCGATAAACTCGAAATCTCAAATGAAATCTTGAGAGAACGAAATGAGATTTCTCTCAGTAAAGTTGAAAAGACCACTGATCGTTCTGACTTCAATAAATTTCGCCCTAATTAGTGTATGTAAATATAAAAGATCTCTTGCAGACAACCTTCTTGATAAGATTTAGTTTTTAAGAATAAGCTTTTTTTATACTTATGTGAAGCCACTTGTATACAAGGTTAATTTAACATAGAACAAAGATCAAGGTCTCAACTGTTTAAATTGAAAACAGTTATTCCTTTGGAATATAGTCATCTTTTGCTTTGACATTTACAATTTAAAAAAAATTACAGCATGAACTATACTTGATTTGAAAGTTAGAAACTTTTGTCCTCAAAGGAATAAAGAGGTTCATTTTTTTACTGTTTCTTTTTAGAATTCATTTATCAAAATAGTATTAGTCATTTACAGTGTTTATATTGTACTTTTAGATCATGCTGATCGAACCATTGTAATGAAACAGTAGACCAGTCCCTGTTATATTTTAAAGGTATTATTCTAGTATAATGTGTTCGTTGGTAATTAAAATAGGTTGTCCTTGGCTATTGCTATTATAATTAATGATGTTCCGAAAATATTCGTCTCATATGAAAAAAATTTTGTTCTCAATTCACTCACAACATTGTGTAAGGTACAATGTTTCTCTGACTCTGGTGGGGTGGACCCACTCAGTTCCTTGGCTGCACCCAACCCCCAGACAGTTTATAACTGTGTCATTTACCATTGTAAAAAAATATTGTAACTTACTACAATTTTTCATATTTATAATTTTTATTAAATTTTCAAGGTACAAAGCGAAGGTTTGTACAGGCATAAAATTATTGTAATCAAATGTTTTTTCTATTCAATGTCCATACCTGTTATTTTCAGCTATAATACAGAATAACACCTATAAAGAAAGGTTAAACTTTAAGCAATACAGATGTTCTAAGCATATTCAGTAATGTAATTATTCATTGGCTTTACTTCTGATGAATACTTGGTTTGTTACTCATTAGTATTTTAGTTTTTGTTTTGTATATAAGGGTTGTATGAGAGTATCTACTTGACTGGAGTAAGGGACTATATGTGTGAACTTTCCTACTTCTCTCTTGTTTATGTTATCTATATCTGCCGGTAGATTTTATCTTCTTCTGTTTTAGATCATCCGAATATACGCTATAATGTAATTCACCCTTGATCTTTAAATGGTACATTGTACTTTTATTAAGTTTTTAATAAAACACCAAATTACACCGCTCTATACACAGGTTATTCCTTTTCTTCCTCCATGTCTAAGAGTTGACATCTCTCTTGGAGAAAGAATTGTTTATTCAGAGTCATGTCCTATTATATGTCACAATAAAATATCTGTGGTTCTTCTCATGTTGGCAAAAGTCTTAGCAGATTACATGAAAAAACTGACACAAAACTACAGTCTACAACTTGCTGATGATAAATCTCCTGTCATGTAGCCTGAGGAGTTTATATCTAAGAAAAAAATGTCTCTATCTCATAATCATTACTTTCATTTATAGGGTGGGATCTGCATCTTTATTTCTTTGAAGGGCAGATGCAAAACAGGAAGTAAAAAGCAGTGAGTGGGGGTGGCAACTGAACCATTAGTGCAAACAGTTCCTCCATGATGCAAAGGCAGTAAGTAATGATTCTACTTTGAAGCTGTTCATTCAGCATGACTTTAAGTTTCTCTCCATTGTACCTTGTTTAACCTTGTTATACCTATATTAATGTATTAATACTTTAACATATTGGAGCAATAGCTCCCCCCAATCAATTTACTATAAGGAGCAAGTTACTTAAAGGCACACTAAAGTCTAAAAAAACCCATATAACATATTGTACCTTTAATAAATAATGAAGCACAAGCCAATTCTCATTTTTTGAAAATAAGATAGCTGCACAATCAGTGATTTGGTGTGGGACACTGCCTTTTCCCCAATCACTCCAAAGGCAGTGGTCTGTTGCCACAGCGCATGTGCAGTTGAAGCAAACACAGGGAACTAGGGAATCATTGTCAGAAAGGGAAGTGATGTAATCCTTAGACTCACCCACTCCCTTCCCTTAACAAATCACTACAGTGCTGCTAATGAGTGACTGCAGAGGGAAGGGTTGGGGAAGGACTGTGTATAAAAGTGAAGGAGCAGCCTCAAGGTATGAAGGAAGGGAGGGAGGAGCAGCTACACAGCATGAGGCAGGGAAGGGCAGGGGGAGCAGATACACAACATTGGGCAGGGGGAGAAAGGGAGAACAGCTACACAGTATAAGGGAGGGGGAGCAACTACACAGTAAGGGACAAGGAGAGGGGAGAAGATACACAGTATGGGGCAGGGAGGGGAGGGAGAGCAGCTACACAGTATGGAGTAGGCAGGAGAGGGGGGAGCAGCTACACAGCATGGGACAGGGAGGTGAGGGAGAGTAGCTACACTTATTTCTATTATAATATTATATATTAGGCAATTAAAAAGGATGTCCCTTTTAAATTAAGAGTAATTTACCTATTTAGAAAATGATAATAAACAATGTTTTTCTTGTTTGCTGCTGTAAGCACTTTACCACTTATAAAGTGAAACTAGTGGCAGAGTGTAGCAGTTACAGGCAGTGTGAAGCTGATAAGCTGTAGCTTCCCGCCAGAACTTATTCACTGATGTCACAGGTCAGGATTAGCATGTTTAATGTATTCAAAATGGCTGCTGTCTGTGTACAGAGCTGTGCAAAATTCAGTGGGACAATACAGAGACTACAGAGTGATTCTGTATTTTTTAATACAACAATTTAGGAGGCAGATAGGTGTACTACTTTTATCTGTGTTTGTGTGCAAGTACCTTTAGTTCTTCTTTAAAAAGAAACCAGGGCACTTTGCACTAAAAATATACAATTTTTCAATATTTTCACACAGAGATCATTACATCAAATTATTTGCAACCCTCTGATCCCTCAAAGGAAACATCTTAAGAGCTGAAAACATATTCAGAATTTAGTGAATTACTGTTAATTATTTTTACACTTTACTGTTCAATATGTTTAAACAACTGTGCAGTAGTCTCCCACTGACAATGGTTCTAATCAGAATCAGTGGCTTGTTTAAAAAAAGGATTGGATGCTTACTTTAAAAATAATTATATCGCCACTGGGAATTGCAGAGGATATTTTGCCTTTAAAGCATATTGAATAATGTTGAAATGTTTGGGGTTTTTTTTTCATCTATCTCTGGAACAACCAGGATGAACTAATTGTACTCTTGCAATGTTTATAAAAAAAAGGATTGCTCTGTTGCTAAACATAAGATAACATAAAGATGTGCATGATATTTTATTCATATTAAAATACAGGCGTGTGTATGTGGCTGGTATTTCTGTACTGCCTACAGTTATTTAATACCAGTAGGTGGTATGACAATAAATGTTATTTGAGATCACTGTAAACTGGATTGACTGTAAAAGGCTTACAGTTATATTGCAAAATAAATTAGCCAGTTTTATTCAGACTCAAATCAGCCAGCAGGACTTGCAATATAATCAAATGAAAGTAATTAAGTCTTTAAATGAAATTAAATTTTACATTTTTTTTTAGAATAATGGAGAAAGATACTACATTCTCATTTCATTCATTCAGAGTTAGTTGCTTTAATTAGTTTAGTTATCTGTTTATATAAAGATGTATAAATGGGAATACAATGCCATTAAATTTACAAATTAGTATTCAAGGCCAGAGTTGGAGAAAAGGCAGATAAATGTAATTATGCAGTAATGTAGAGAAATGTATATGGTTTCACTACAGTTTCAAGCTAAACTAATCCAGACAAAGATGTAATGAATACATAATTCATGATGGATTTACATGTCCACGCCTGCAATTACAATGGTATCTCGAATATATTATACTGCTTATTATTCAGAGAACCAGAGAAAAGGGAGGCAGCTGATTCTCTTGCTCAGCTTTCGCTTTCACTGCAGGTATCTTTTTGCCGTTTAATATTGAGTCGCGGATGAAAAGGAAAATGTAACTGAAATGTAGTACTGTAAAAAAGAACATTTTATAGTATTTTGAATGTTAGCTATTAGAAAGAGGAAATTTCATTTGAAACCAGAAGATCTGGGTTAAACTGTTGGGGGGTTAAAAATCATGATGAAAAGGTGGGTGAGTAAATAATCTAGTTCCTCTATTTCAGGGTAGATATTAGGACCTAGTTAGTATTAGGTAGTTTTCTGAGCTCCTTTAGTGATGTATTGGAAACCAGATGCAGAGATCTGTCCTTTGGCCTGTGATACTTCCAAATGGTGCTGGAGAGTCTGAAAGTTGAGAGATGCTTATGAGGTTATCCAGGACTGGAGACTGATTACTAGTAGCAAACAGGTGGGGAGAAGACATAAAACTAAGTACATGCCTAGGGACATCAGTGTATAGAAGATGTCACCTTTCATGTTGTTTCAGTTCTTTAGTAATGTGTTTTACTCATGAGACTGAACATCTTCATAACTTCATAAGTGGTCCCTGGAGTATAATCTACATGAGCCCCCCCCATCCCAATGCCCGTTCGGCCCCACCCCACCAATGACCCCTGACCAAATTTCAAACACTTCCCAGGAATCGGGAAGGGGGGGCCCTGTTGGAAAGCAAAGGTATAATAGTGTTTTATCAGCCGGCCTCCTATGGGATCAGGCCAATTACAATCAGAAACAGAAGGATTGCTCAATCCACAATAAAATAGTGAAGATTAGTCAAATAGAGCAATGTAGACAATTCTGGGTGCCATGGAGTAAAATGCCCAAACGAAGGAAATAGTATATCGATTGCTCCGGCATTCCCAAAGTAAAAACAACAAGTTTTATTGAAGAATGTAAAAATCCAAGCATCATAAGTAGAAAAAATATATAAAATCGAAGAGTGGCACCTCCTAACGCTTTTTGCGCTAAAGGCGCTTAATCATAGTATCATGATAGTAGTAACATTCACTTATGATGCTTGGATTTTAACATTCTTCATTAAAACTTGTTGTTTTTACTTTGGGAGTGAGGGAACAATCGATATACTACAGGCCAGTTACAACCTGGATCTCTGCAACCCCATTGGTACGCCACTATGTGAACAAAACAGCATTTGTAACAGCAGGACATTGGAAAAGTGTAAACAGTTTAGCTCCCTGACTGATAACAGTGCTAATCCATGATTTGCACCAACAGGCCAATGTGTGAGAGTAATTTAGGGATAAATAGTTGCAGATCATTTTACTTAAGGTAAAAAGCTGGGGCTTGATAAGCAATGATCTTTGATGTAGTGTACTAGAATGCATTGTTCTACAGCTGAAATTCTACTAGAGAAAATAAGTTGCATCTATTAATTTTGTCTATGCGGATAACTGTCTTAATTATCTGATAAAAATGTTATTCATATACATACAGTACAATAAAATGATATAGTCAATTATATCAATTCTCATTATGTTTTTTTGCAGAATGTAGAAATGAAAACATTAAATATTCAGCTTTTAGGATTTCATTTTCCTCTCATTAGATTTAACATAGATGTAGCCCACCCACTTTGGGATGTAGGATTTAACCCCTTGTTGGACAGTATTATGCTAGGTAGCTAAAATGAGAATTCCAGGTAGTGAGCCTCACTTATATCATGGAGAAGTGTTAAACAACATTAAACACATCTGCAGGGATATAATGGTGTATGATGATGAGAGAAAAGGGAGAAAACCAAATGACCGCTCAATCCTGAAAAATGTGTGAAGAGGGTGCCAGGAAACCAACGCTTTAAGTATAGTAAGAATCCTGAAAAAATCCGGCACTCCAAAGTAAAAGGGTAACCTTTATTAAATCTCCATTAAAATAGCAATGTTAGGCCTACGCGTTTCGCGCTTTGGCGCTTAATCATGGCAATTAAAACATGTAATAAGAGAATTCTGTGTTTATACTTACTGTTGGTGGAGTCCCTGCCCCTCCGGTCACGAGTTTAATGGTGTACAACTGCGGTAGCTACCGGGTACAAGCGTGTAGAACAGCAGTGCATAGCGTGTGGTGGGCGTTTGGATTGTAATGCGCATGTCCTGACCCATCCGGAGCGCCGGCCCCACTGGATCGCGTCATAGTGATGTGTCCCGGTAGGCATGTTTGATGTATGATGATGATACTCCTTATATACCAATAATGATGAGAGCGCCAGTGATTCTCATTTGAACAATTTCTATAACTTTATTTTAGCAGGAAACAGGTAAATTGCATTCAGACACAGACAGATGATTTGACAGTTTATTGAATATTGACTTTCAATTAACAGGATTTTCACACAGGTAAACACATTAAATAACTGGTTCAGTGTAGATATTTGAATGTGGGCCTGAAACACTTACAGTTTCGTGTGGGGATATTCTAAGTGTAAATAAAAAGTATAATAACTTATAGTAGCAGCAGTGAGTATGTTGCAGTTACCCTTTAAATGAGTCCTTCGGAATCTCAATTCACTGACTCTGGAGACGTGGCCCTCTTTCGTTCACTTTTCCTAGATAAATAATGCCGGAGGCCACACTCCCTCCTGGCAGGAATCTGTGGGCTATTTTCTTCCTTGAAATCCTCTATTGCCCTATTCCCTGACACTGAATCCGTATGCTGGGTGTCTGTATGCAACAAGACACCTGGTTAACTAACTCATTGCCAATCCTTGTTGGGTTAAACTTCTTAGCTAGCTGGTGCTGTCTTTCATTTCTGAATTAATGATGACAAATTGCTTTTTCTCTCTCCAAAGGTAGCACTATTTAAACTCTCTAGAGGTCCTGTATGTAATTACACATCATACTTTAGTAGTCTTAAATACTCCCAAAACATTAATGTGTCACTAAATATGTTATGTGCATGTCTGACCACTAGATGGTGATATAAGGTAGGGTAAGCAAGGGTAAGCAATTCAGTCTGATACATGAGAATTTAACTGTGTAATATACTGAATTACACTAATAGAACAGATAATATATATACCAAATTATCTGCAGGGTTACAGAGAGTTATTTATTATATACAATATAATCCAAACTAATTGCTAAAATAAAGAGTTTAACCTACAGTCAATAGGATTTTTAAATGGTGTGTGCTCCAAATCCTCCTGTCTCCATGGTAAGAAAGATGAGTCCTGTAGTATTATATGATAGTTTATATGAACTAACAGTTAATTGTGTAAGACAAGCTTTCGAGCGATAGTCTTCCTTCTTCAGGTCAAGGCAAGTACTAAAGGATACACAGTTTGTAATGGATAAACCTTATGTAGGAATGGAAATAAGGGTAATGAAAGGACATTTTACTAGCACAAAAGAAAGAAAAACATTTGAACTTAAAATGATCAAATTTTTTGACTCAAAGAACTGTGGACTGAATAATGACATTGGTTTTCTTAGACATTATCAGTAAGAACAAATTTGTATCTTTCTATTAGTTTTCCTCCCTCCCCCATCCTCCCCCCCAGCACCACCTCCCCACTAGACTGTCCATTTACCCCTCTGTCCTCTATCAACTGTTATTTACAACTTTCACAACCCACCCTTCTAGCTGTATATTTTGTCTTTTATTGCCCCACATACTGTTTATCCATTACAAACTGTGTATCCTTTAGTAGTTGCTTTGACCTGAAAAAGGGAGAATATCTCTTGAAAGCTTGTATTATACAATTAATTGTTAGTCCAAATAAAGTATCATAAATACTACAGTACTCATCTTTCTTCCTATTCAACTGGACTAATACGGCGTAAACATGTTTGTCCTGTTTCCCGTATAAGTAGGTGCAGATTTTAGGAAAGCAGAAGTCAGTACTGTAGCTTATGCAATACTGGAGTGAAGCAACCAATAATTTCTGGTGTCTATACTAATAGAGTCATTATTTAAATGGGTTTAGAGTTGTTTTCTAGATTAATATTTTGGTTAGAGAGGGCCTTTTGTTCCTGCTTAATGTGTTATTCACCTTGGAATTCATTCTGCTGATTTTTTTACTTTTTGTGGTATTATTGTTAAAATCTTTCTCTCTCTGTTTTGCTTTTTCTCAGATCACTCACTGGGGGTCATTCTCCCCCAGAAACCAGAAACATTAAATAATCTGATGCATCATTTTCATTACTTTACTTCTTTTCAAGCCTTGTATTTTAGTTATTCCTTTCTGTACACAGCTCAACCAAGATCATTCAGAACTCTACTTAATCATGAATCTCAAGCTAAAATACATTATAGTATTAAAGCAGGAATATAATATAATCATAACCTTTATGATGGGTAAAAGTATTATTTCATGATCTGACATATGAGCTTTAATTAATGAATTGAATAAAATGTTTCCAAGAACGGGGCATCTATCTAAAAATGCATAGCAGAACCCCTTTTTTTGTGTCACATTCTCAGTTGGTAATAGGTCCCTTCTACGATCCTATACATTTTAGGCATAACTGAATGTCTTTGTGTTCCCATCTCATGGTGGCACAAGATGAAATCCTCTGTTAGAAATGTTCAGCGTATTTCCTCCATGTGATTCTTTCATAGTCTGTACAAGCCAACCCCATCTCATCTATATAGCAAGACTGGAGCAAAAATCACCTATACCTGACACTTGTTTCACTGGTTCTTTGGTTTGTGTAGTGCAACAGCAATGAGTCCCCTTACCCACTCTCATGTTTCTTTTGTCTGGTAAATAACACTATGATCTGCCCCTTAAAGGAACACTCCAGACAAAACTGAAAAAACACATTTGCTAATTTATGCTAATTACTAACTTTTAGTAAATATGTTTTTTTTTCTATTTTGGCCAAAAAGTTCAATTTCTTACCTGTAAAGAAGTGCTGTACAACACTTCCATTTTGTAGACTCCATCTTCATTCTCTGCCAGCAACTCTACGGCATCCCAAGTCTGCAGATCCCTTCTCCAGCCGCTCTGACTGTGAATCCCCGCACCGGTATTTCCTAATAATCACATGGGAGAACATGCAAGGGAGGACGCATTGATGACGTGCACACTCTCCCATGTGACTATATGTGACAAATGATTAGGTTATTTATCAAGCATTGGAGTCTGTTGCAGTAGCGAATTCAGCAATTTGCCACATTTACTTTGCAAACATCAAAGTGGTGAATTTGCATCCAGTTTGAGGCTTCACAGACTTGCAGAGCTCTTTGCATTACTTTGAGTACACATGAACACAGAATTCCACTATTCATTCATAAAGCATTGGAATCCAAGGCCTAATGTTTCAAATTTGTATGTATGTATATTTTATTTATAAAGCACCACAAGGTTACGCAGCACTGTGCAAACCAGTAATAATACAAACAATAATACAGACAAGGGTAAAGTGCAGAACAATGAACAAGTGAAGTAAGTTACAAGCATATAATCAAGAAAATACATCACTGTAAGTGCCAGACCGTGATTGAAATAAGATGATAGAGGTCCCTGCCCCATAGAGCTTACAATCTAAGTAAAGGACTTGTGGAAATATATCAACCATGACAGGAATCAAACCTGCAATCTTCTGATCTGAAGTCAAACGCCTTTTTCATTAGGCTAATTGCCTTATCCATTTGCCAATTTTACTTTACTGACAATGCAAGAAGCTGTGCCTGATGCTGTTTGCTTCTTTGCTATGTGAACCATCCTTTTAGTGTCTAAGGGGGTAGCAGACTTGCCATTATCTGAGAATAGTGAGCCAAATTTACCTCATTTTGTGGAGTAGGCCTCTTCATTAACGGAGAGATTGGAGGAGAGCGACTGATTTAGTCATACAAAAAAAAACTAAAAAAGAAAGAAAAACAGAAACAAAGGATTAAAATCCCTCCACTTTGCTAACAAAGCACAGATCAGTCACAGCGGTGTTAGAAATAAAATAATGTACTGACACAGTAAAGAACCAAAACTATGGCTACTACTCAGCACACAAATATAGCAGCCTGCTGTTTTATAGCCACAATGACCTAGACTCCTTCAAAAATGAATCTGACCCCTAAATAAAACTGATGCTCGTGTACATCTATAATATGTCTCTTTTACAAAACAGACAGGAGATATTAAAAAAGTTGTATTTCTTTTATATTCTGTCCCTTGAATTTAAAATTAAGGACAACCATTTAAGGGAGGGACAAAAAGCATGTGCGTTTGTAACTTTGGTTCAAGGCTATCGATACTGTCCAATAGAAAAGTCATAAAATGTTCCATAAAACATTGTGGTGTTAGTAAATCAATTGAAATCAAGCATCCCATTTGGATATGAACATTTTACTCTGTATTCACTATAGCATAGCATTTTTAGCCAGGAAGAATGGCATTGGTGCCAGTTAAGAGGGTTTTGGTTTTTTATGGTTATACATATATAAAACCCTTGTATTTAAGATGTTTGCACTTGCAATTAAAATTAATATTTATAGTACAGGGCCAAGCAATGTGCCCTGATGAGTTTTTCTTTTGTCTTTATTCTTATGAGACACAAGTAAGTGAGTAATTAAATAATGGTTTGCAAACCGATTGGTACCAAGTTTTCACTGGAAGACCCAGGATAAAATATCCTGAAGCATGTGGGGAGTCTATGGGCAGTAGCGGCTCTGGCCCTATTGGCATCCTTGGAAACCCCCCACCCGGCACCCTCCCTGTCCCACAACATACACCTCCACACCCAAATGCCCCTCCCTGCCCCGCACCCCCCATTCACCTCCAATTTCGCTAGTGAAAAAAAAATTGCACGCGAGCGCCCCCCTGTACAC
Source organism: Pipa parva (assembly GCA_019650415.1). Classification (NCBI taxonomy): domain Eukaryota; kingdom Metazoa; phylum Chordata; class Amphibia; order Anura; family Pipidae; genus Pipa; species Pipa parva. The sequence continues at coordinate 4,854 of WMED01009379.1, read as the reverse complement.
CCGGCACCCCTAGCATCTGCCTATACTGCCTAATGGGAGAGCCGGCCCTGCTATGGAGGATATTTCGGAATAATATTTTCACTATAACATTTACTTTTGCCCTGTTTCACTGTTAATTTTCATTATACTTGTACCTTTTGATTTCCTGATTTATAAAAGATCGATAGAAAAAAAAATGTTCCCGTTTAAAAAAAAAAATCATTTGATAGGGGCACACTTCAACATGTTTTTTATATTAGGGTCACCTTCCATTGCAGATCAATACTGATATTTTTTTTTGAGGGGAAAACAGTGATGTCTTAAAAAAAATAGTCAGTTTCTTCTGCATTGACTAGTAAAAAAAAACTTTGTAACTTTAGGACTGATATTCTACTACATCAGTTCTGTATGGCCCTTAAACATGAGGCTAAAGCAACGTAATTCAATTGTTCAATGCAATGAAGTCAATGTGTCATGTCCAACATGTTTGTTTCATATTCTGCAATGCTATTGCTAAGCTATCGTAATTCAAGTTTGCCTTTACTAGAATTGTCCCTTCTGATTTCCTGTAGCCAGGTACTGATGCCATTCACTGTTCTCTGCTAGATCTGTGTGTCAGCCATATTAGATCTGTTACATGCTCATCAGGCTTGGCAAAGTATCATCTTTTCACCTACCGTTGTGTGCATATTTATAAGAATTTCAGGTCCAATAAACCTCTCATCTGGATTCTTCATACAATGCCTCTTCAGTTGAGTTGACGCTGTCTGACAAGATGTGAATATCTTTTCAATACAGACATACTCAGAGGAGTTATCTCAGGAGCTGCACACTTACAGCTTAGCTATTGAGTCAGAATACAATGACTGATTAAAGATACCAAATGTTTCCAATTTTCAATAGTTTTCCAGTTTATAACAATTTTCACTAGGATTTTCAGTGTGGAAACATTAAAAAATGTTGCCCACTACAGTCAAATAAAATGGCTGAAGTACCATTTTATTTTTCATATTTTAATGTATTTCTGCTGGCAGACCTTTTAATTAATGCAGCCACCCAAGAAAACAGCAATGAAAATGTAAAATGACCGATAAATATTTCCCATCATTCAATACTTTTGATGAGTCACTATTTCAATATTTTATGAGAAGATTCGTTCTAAACTAGTGTTTAGTCATAGAATATTAGAAGCCTGAGATGTCCCCATTTTAACATATCACTAAAGCTAAGTCATCTAAATCCCTGTTCCAAATTCATGGTTTATACATCTCCAGATACATATTATCCTACAAAATAAGCATAAAGGTATCAGAAATATTTCCCAAAAGTATTGTTCATGCAGGTAGCAACTAAAAATAAATCGGACTGAGTTTATATAAAATTTCAGCAGATTGCTGGCATAAGCAAAGAATATACATTCTTTAACTGAAGTTTCATAACATACTTTATTTAAAATTTTCACATAGTTTTTGCCATCTGTCATATACATTAACTTTGAAACCATGTAAATAGTGCTGAATTAAACTGCAGCAAATATTAATAAAACTGTTTTTTTCTTAAACTGCTAGTGTTAACAATTTAAATGTGTTCTGGCAGATTTGCAAAAACAAATACAATTTTATTCCAATTCAATTTTATGTTTTCCATAACTACAATGTTAGACCCCATCACCCCTTATTAGATTGGCACAAACAACTTTTCCATATCCAATTTTTATATCATCAAAACAAAATCGTATTTGAGCAGATGACCAAAATTCGATAGCCAAAAGTCAGTTGTTTCTGTAAAAATGGCCTGTTGACAATGGTATTTAGAGATTAGCTTTTTAAATGTTATAATATTTCAGCAGCTGTCAATATTTTGTGCTTAAACACTTTAAATATTTATAAATGCACACCTATAGATATATATACACATGTATGGTACCTGTTCTAAAACATCAGATATACATGTACAGAAGTGTAGAAATCTAGCCTGGTTTCACAGCAAGGATGTGGTTGGTGAAAAATGACATGAGTTTAGTACTGTATTAATTCTATGATAATAGAGTTTGATACTCCATCTTACTTCTCAAATCATCCCTTTTATGGTTAATTGCTCTGGAATTGTTAAAGGGGAAGGCAAATCTAAAACACTCTTGTATTCCAATAATTGTCCCAAAACAAATTTGTTTCTTATTTACTGACTATGACCTGAAGTCCCAGGCTACTTAAGTGGCCCTGTAGAATTTCTTTTGCGTTTGTTATAATTAGTTCCTTAAAATAAGAATTAAGAAACTGTGATGTCATTTTCCAGGCAACAAGCGCAGCATTTATTTAGTATTAATAGTATTATTTACTATTAATAAGCAGCTTGCATTTTTAATACAAAGCAGATAGGAACAAATGCAGCATATATTATAGCACATTTAATTGGTGATGTAATTGAAGGAACATGAAAAAATAAGAACAATATATTATAGAAATGGTTGTTTTTGGATAATCAAGGAAATATTAAAATTAATTTTGTTTTTTTTACTTTATAATTCCTCCTTTAAAGTCATTTCTGGATAAGATAAAGACCATACTCTTTGCTGCCTAATAGAACTGCAACTATGAATCCTGATGACTGCAGGCTTCCTGACCTTGTAACACCTAACTGTTTGCTGATTGCAAGATTTTCCTAATTTAATTTACCTAAGTGAAACTTATGGGCAAGAGAAACAGTAGAGGTTGCATCTCTGTTAATTCCTGGGTTACATAAAACCCTGGTTTTGATGAGAACATTATACATTTACAAGAGTTAGTCTCTCAGGTGGAAAATGATTTAGAAACAAACTGATTTCATAGAACAAAGTGACAAGGCTGTCCATGCATATAGTTTTATTTGGATGTCATTGTGGTGAAAAGAATACCTAACAAGTCCCCTAACTATATTATAGAGATTGAAAGAACTCCTAGACCATGCAAGTGAAAGTTCATTACAACAAGTATCATTTATTTTGGGCAGAATTTTGATGACCGGGGGATAACACAAGTGCCCTGAGATGGTACAAGTTGTTGCAAATGTCACAAGACCATATAATAATTCAAAACTGCAGTTTTTTCTAGGATTTAATTACAACTAATTTCTACCCAACCAAGCTACTGTAATAAAACTATCAAATGAATTAGATGAAGCAAGAAAGGTCAGTAAATTATTTAAATATATAAAATAAATTGAAAAGTTAGATTCATCTTATAAGAAAGCAAAAAAAAATGACTTTGCACATTGTGTTACTGACAGTAATATATAAGATTGAGATGCTATACTTTATGCAGTAGTGAAGTTATGTCTCATGTCATAAAAGATCAAAGTCACCGGCCAGGAGGTTGTGCTTCTAATTCTTTCTAACTGCAGGGACAGATAATAAGCGGATTGAAGCTGAGTATGTGTATGAGCATACGTACAGTGGATAAATGTGTTTAAATTAGTTTCTCTTTGGAAAACAATTTAGTCCTTGTTTCCAGCAACTTTTAACTAATAAGTTTATCCATTTAATTTAATTGCTGTAATCATTTAGTAATGGCCATTATTTATAAGGGGATATAAAAACAATATTAAATTAAAAATTCTTCATTTTCACAAAAAATGCTAAGAGATTGTCTCAGCTACCAAATTCAATGGTAAATTTCACTAATAATATGGTCTCTCCGAATAATGCAAATTGGGAATCTTTCTGTTACTGCTGCTATGATTCAGTTGAGCAAAAGAAAAAACATATTCTATAAAATCTATTTAGATCTTTAAAAAGAATGCAGTATCAAGCACAGTTTCCAAATAGTGATGTTTTATCAGGCATGAAGCTTACATTTTACTGTGTAAATGTTAGGGATGTAGGGTTGTATACTTAGGAGAAGGAGGTAGCAGCCATAATTCCCGTAAAGGCAAACAGACACTAGGGCACGGAGTCTTAGGAACCCCCGGTATTCGCCTAGAGCCCCCGCATGGAGGTTAGGACTTTGCTGCGGAGGGAACCAAGGTCGCGGCCCCTAGGATTGAGTACCAGAACAGGGCTATGGAACTCTTCCTAAGATGAAGCAAACAGGCAGGGAGACCAGGCAAGCAAGACTGTATCAATGGCTTGTAGCAAGGCAGGACACAATGGCTTGTAGCAAGGCAGGACACAATGGCTTGTAGCAAGGCAGGACACAATGGCTTGTAGCAAGGCAGGAACAATACTTTAATAAGGGGACTAACAGGAACGGGGTCAGGCGTTTAGCGTGGTAGGGAAACCTATAATCAGGCGCCGGACCTCTCTGACAGGCTCCCTTATATAGCTAGGGAGCCTGTCAGATGATCGTGCCTGGAACTTCAAAAAGCGCGCCTCTGCGATGTGCACACTATGACGTCATAACCTGAAAGACCTGCGGCACCGCCAGACCCAATGCTGGAGCGAATCGTGCGGGTAAGTACTGTACCTTACAGTAGTGCCAGAGTGAAAGCTTCATGTTGATTGCCTGGGAGTTATGGAGATAAAGTCACTAGTTAGATCTCTTGCTTGGCTGTGAATAGACCAACATATTGAACAAATTACTATTTATTAAGTTTATGGTGTCAGCTGATACAGAAAGAAATACAATGCCCCCCATTTATTGATGGTAATATTTGGGAACTTGGATAGACCCTTAATGGGTACAACATTTCCAGATGGCACAGCACACAGATCTAGATTCCGATTTCATCATGGCCAAATGTGCTTTCATTGTGATCTTCAACATAATGTATGCAACTAATGTACTGAGGCAACCTTTTGGTAGAATGGGTGTTTCAAAACATTCAGAGCCTCATTGACAAAAGTGCGGATTCATCTGTCGAATTCACTTTGTGTCAGACTAACCATAAGAGACTAGAGGT
>WMED01009378.1:0-16345 GCA_019650415.1 Pipa parva | reverse complement strand
CTCCCTGTCCCTAGTTCATCCTCACAATGTGCCACTAACTGTATATAAGTGAATATTAACAGCGTTACTTGTGTTTACATGACACTTGCTGCACTGATGAGCATGGGAGATGCTCCTAATAATTTTTCCCTTGCTGTTTCCAGAACAAGAAACTTCAAATAGATTAATACAAACATTAAAAAAGTATTTAAAATTATCCTATTAAATCATAGCTCAAATTGACAATCTTATACAACCAAAACCCCTGTCCTCTATTAGATAGATCTGAAAACCTACTAATCATCAATGTTATCTTCCGCTAATTTATAAGCACATTTAGGAAGTCATCAATGTCCTCATTCTGATTGATTCATTCTGTGAAACTGCCACGTGACTATAATTTTTAAACACCAGATAGAAGCCTCATCCACATAAATATCAGTGGCGCCAGGTTGAGATCAAATACAAGCTATATAAAAAAAAATATCACTTTGTAATGGCGCCTCGTTAATAACTATTTAAGGATATGTCTTGTTCAGTACTGGAATACTATTCTGCCGTACTCTATAAATAGAGAATAACAACTGCATAAGCGCTGGGGAAAATCTGGCTTGCTGACAAGATGCACGTTGGGAAATTATTCATCTTGCATTAAAAGACTTTGTCAGTATATGGTAAATGACAAGGAAACATTGTCATTTGGATTGTTGTAACAGTTGTTTTTTGTTTTGTTTTTTAAAGGGATAGTAATATCATTTTAGCTGAAATTCCCCAATCAACGTTTTGTTTTTGGAAATAGAGATATGGGGCTTATTCATGCAAGTTTGAACAGTCACATAGAGGTCCAAACTCAGATTCATTTTTGGGAAGCAACCCGAGGTGTCGCAACTTCACTTGTTCAGTTGAATTCTCACTTTGGTGAATAAGTCTAAAAAATGTATAGCTAGTTTACAGGGATGTGAGGGCATTTAATTGTTTGCTATTGCTGTTCCTTGAAGCTGGGGCCGCACTAATATTTACACACCTAGCGTCTTTTCTGGCAATTCCCCATAAAAACGTAGATTTTTCTAATAATATGCAATTTACATAAATTCTCATGGGAAGATTTTTCTCATAGAAACACATGCATTTCATCCATAAAGTGAGACAGAGCTGTAGTATTATTCCCAGGAAGGGAATCAATGACCATTTTACATGCATCAAAAAAATGTATTGAAAAAATGAATACCCTAGTAAACTGTAATTTTCATATAAAATAAAATATAAAGCCAGTAGCTCCATTGTTGAAAGTCAGGAAGGGCAAATTTAGAAATTCTGATGATGCTGCGTTTAGCCATAGGACCTTGCTTTGTACTTCATTAAAATAACACTTTTAGCACACATCAAGACTAGTTAAATTTCTTTTGTTTCACAGAAAATCATTGTCCTCATTTTTCTGTTACATTTAATCTACTGATTGTACCCAAAGGGGATTCCAAAACGGCATGCAATCACTTACGAGACTGACAAAGAAAGGCTATTTTTATTTTAATTTTTAATTCAGAGGATTGAAAGTGAAAAATAAAACACTTAAAATTTGTCTGAAGTTAGAAACTTAACACAGAGAAAATAGAACATCTTTCCTTGTCAAAATCTCCTTCTGGTGATGGTTTTTCTTGTCTCGATTTTTTTTTACTGCATCAATCATCAACAGCTTAAGGCTTCCGACAACATCGTCACAGACAGATGTCGTCCCCATCCTGGGATTAGAAATATCTGTTTCCATTAAGTATAAATTAACTTAATCACCAGGTAGAAAAGATAAGATGTAAACTATTCCCTGCAGCTTTCATTAAAATTAAAATTCTATTTAAAACGGTCTCTTATATTATCTGAGCCTTGATGTCAAAGAGAGAGAGAGATCATATCTGTCGTAAATTTTTTAACAATGTAAAAATAACAGAAATGTCTCGACTGGGGACAGTGATGTACTTTATAACTTAAAGTCTGTCTCACTGTCCTAATCTCACAAATGATCATATTCAAACACTTGAAGCAACAATTAGTTCGTTTATTTTTTATTTATTTATTTTTTTTTAGAAATTAGCATTCTGAAAATGTAACGTAGCCAAAGACCATTTAATAATCTCGCTTATTATTCAAGATTAAGTTCTAGCTGTGAATTCTGCCTAATGAAATTGATATTCTGTTATATAAATCTTTTTTTTTTTTTTTGGCGTAATTATAGATGAAATCTTGGGAGTAATACACTGTATTAAAAAAAAAAAAATGTCAATGCTATTTAAATAGAAATATAAAATTGATGTAGAGCACAGAAGTAGTACAGTGTATTATTTCTAAAGCTTCCAGATAAGAATTGTTTTGAAAATATTAACTTTAGAATATATTGGAACAATGTTTTTTAATCTTTGACTTCTCGGTAGTGGAATGAAGAAAGTTTCAGCCCATGAATATTTACACTTCCAAGACAAGCAGAATGAATTCTGTTGTGACTTAGGGGGTTATTCATCAAAGTAGAAAAAAAAGAGATGATTTTTTGGTATACTGATACCATTTTCCAAGATTAAAAAAAAAAAAATGTTTTTTTTTCATAAAGTAAAAATCATATCCCATGGCCCGCACTAGGGCACTTTAATTCAAGCAATGGATGTATTCATTTACACTTATCACAGGTTCTGGAAAGGGGCGAGGGGCATTAAAGGAGAATTAAAGCAAGAAATGAAAATTCTACAGTTTAAACAGTACCGGGTACAAGTTATAAAGCGATTATTGGCATCGGGAATAGAGCAGGCACTTGTAAGCATGTAGGGTTGGTTAATAGCACTATGTGTACTGCTCTAACAGCGCTTAGTCCCACCCACTAAGAGCAATCAGCGGTTCAATTGAACGTCCACATCATCACGCTCAGTTCGCGCATGCTCAATGATCACTTACACGATCAAATGTAGTAGGACCTTTGATCGTGTAAGCAATAATTGCACATGCACGAACTGAGCGTGGGTTAGGAACAGGTTTTATATAAGGAGGAGGGAAAGGGACTCTACACAAGAATGTGCTCTCTGAATAGAGAATGATGTCACTCAGGAGGCGGAGCTTATCAGCATTATACGGGAAGAGTCTGTACACAGAGCTGCTGGGGGAGCAGGGCTGTTTAAACAAGAGGCAAGTACTACTGATCCCAAAATCATTTTACATTTTAATGTTTAAGTTGGCTTTCTACATGTATAAATAATTTTTTATTCAAACTTTTCATACCCTTTAAATAGCAGCTCTCATTGGGAAATGCAGAGAGTATATAACTAAAATAGTTGGCTGGACTCAAACATTATAATGTGAACTTAAAGATGGAGTAGCAGGAAGTATTTTATTCAAGTTCTTAGCCAGAATAAACAATGTGATTGAGGCTAATTGGAAGAGGAGATTAAACAGTCATAACAAATTAAAAGTATCATTCTAAAGCAGACCTGGTCAAACCACGGCCTACGGGCTGCATCCGGCCCTCCAGACTTCTAAGACTGGCCCGTGGCAAGATGTAAAAATGCGGTGTGGCCAACCACCGCAGGCGACAGCATGCTAATCACCCCCCCGGCCATCTGAAGCCATCTGGGCCATTTACGTGGCCTGATGGCAAAAATAATTGCCTGCCCCTGTTCTAAAGCATCAATAAAAATATGAATCCATATCAGGATTGTGTGTGTGTATAATATAATAAAATACAAATGAGAACTTTTCTCCACTTCTTATATTATAGTAAGCATTCGTAGCCTTACTGACAACCGCCAAAGTTCAGTCTTCAAGCAGACATCACCATTGTGCAGTAGGGAGTTTGCTGAGAAGGTTTGTGTCTACTTAATAAAAAGGTAGTGGCAGTGATTGAAAAAATATCACAACACGTCAAACTTAAAGCCTTGTGCTAGTCCTGTTATTTTAGATTACAGGTCTTATACAAGTTCACTTCCATTATCTGGATCCAAGCCACAAAGTTTATTTTATATGGTCATCCATTGGATGAGATCTGGAGCTCTACAGCTGTTGTCAAGTAACTAATCCAATTGTCTAACCTGGTTTTTCACTGGGAATGATATGAGTTCTAGTTTGTCAGTTATATTTTAATGGGTGGTTTGTAACTTGATACAGTTCTTATTTTAATGACATGCTTCTGTTGTCTGGGCGATTGATCCTAAAAGGGATTTCGAGACAGCCAAGTATGCCTGATATTTTTAAGATGTTTTCATGTCTATGGCAATAATAATAAACAGAAATGGGCACAGTTATGACTACCCATCCAGCCACCAGCTGACTTACTCAGGGCTAACTAAAGGACTCCAAAATTTCACTGTCTAGCCTAGAGAATGTAATTGATAGTTTTTAAAGTATTCATCAACTTAATTACCGTCCATACTTCCTTGTTGCATGATGCACAATATGAGCTAGACTGCAAGCAGATATGCGTTACATAAACTTAGGTCAGCATGTTCAAATTAAACTACCTTATGGCCTTAATCTTGCACAAACTATTGTATCTTATGACTTTAGTCATTTAATACTACAGTACTCATCTTTCTAATTATTTAAATTGAACTGGAACTTAATGTGGAGTTTTCTGAGTGCAAATTAAATATTGACATTGAAGGGCGAAATTTATGAAACTCGGAAAAACCGCTCTGGGTCTTTCCTAGTTTACCGAGTGAAATCTCGTGAGATTTTTTTTGACATTTCGAGACAGAGTTTTTCGATCTCGATTTTAAAAAAAATTTTTCAATGGAAAGGTATCCATACTTTACATTAGTAGCATGGCTACCTTTCCATCGAAAATTGGGAAAAATCGACATCGAAAAACTCCATCTCGAAATCTCGAAAAAAAATCTCACAAGAACAACGCAAGATTTCTCTTTGAAAACATGGAAAGACCCAGAGCGGTCTGAGGTCTCCGCATGTTTTCTGAGAAAATGAGTACAGCGGTGGACAGGTAGAGTTGGTAAGTGGAGCTACTAACTATAAAATAGTACTTCACATTGTTTAGTAAAAACAGGATAACAGCTTAGTCCAGTGCATTCTTCTGGTGGCCTAAACATGAGTTTAGTCTCTGAAAAGTTAGATATTCATGTCACATCCACTCCTTATTAGTCTGGGAGCCAGCTAGGAAGGTTTCCAGCAGGTGTACACCCTGAAACATTGTGTTGTGTCAATTTGTTCTACAATAAGATGGGAATCTCCCCCTGAGATGTTATGGTGAGTATCTTGGTTGCGTTAATATTGTATTAGGTTTGTCTCCACCATATACAGACCTGATGTGTGAGGAACCTGTATAGAACATAGAACTTCCTGGGATTACTCTTTTGATCCATTTGCTATATTGATACCAAAGAAGGATTAAGAAACATTATTTGCTTCGGCTTTTAGCATAACAGCGTTTTGGAAACTTGAGGTGTCAGAAGGCTCAGAGGGCTAAGAATCTCTTGGGACTCATTGTAACATAGAGTTGAGAGTGCACTGGAACACTTACTACTACTTACTTACACTTACTACTAACAGTAATGCAAATATGATAAGTTGCCTCGTTTATGTCAATGTCAGTTGGGTACAGTAGTAAAATACATTGGGGGTTTTTTTGCAATTTTAATGCTTCCATTTTATTTGTTTCCTTTTTGGTTACCAGGTGAAAAAGCAGTAATGAAAACAAAGAAAATTTTCACTTCTCCACTTGATAAATTCATTTCACTAGTGGAAAACGTACAACCGGGGGCAAAGTAGTATCCCACAGCAAACAATCAGCAGTTAGCATTCACTGGGAGCTAGAATAATGAAAGACAGCCCCTGATTGGTTGTTAAGGGATTACTAAAAATGTAGTAAATAACCTCCCCGTTAATGAATTTGTAATAAAGGGTAATTATTCATATATGTGCAGTCCTTACATTAACGATCCTTTAACTTATCTGGGAATATTAAATTAAATAGCACTCTCCACCATCTAATAATTGTTAATGAACTGAACAGTAGAAATTATACATACATAATTTACATAATGTAATATTATAAAAATAATAATAAGAAATATAAATAACGAAGGTGAAAATTCTAAAATAAAACAAAGAGGCTTAAGTATCATATTGGCTGGAAATGCAAATGTTCTTATTAGCGCCTCTAACTGCTGTTATATTAATTATACTAAATGTTCAACATGTTGATGGAAAATGTAATCATCGCCTTTAATGCGGATTCATTTGTACAACTCATTGCCTAAATATGTTTTTTGTGCGTGTGGAAATTGCAAGAAAAGTCATTTGAAACTGGTGCAGATATTAATCACGCGGTGCACTGCCGAGGCATAGAAGAGAAACTTCCGCTTTTAGATGCCAGTAGTTATTTCATGCTCAGTAGGCCTCTGCTTCATCTAAATCAGTGATTCACGTGCAACAGCGCTCTCTATCTTGTATGTAAATTAGGTTTGAACTGTAACAACAAGGATGGATGGTAACACTCTGAAACAAGGGCCAATGTGTGGCAACGTGATCTGGGGGATTGGAATAAACTGATTTAGGGGGAAAAAAAATAGTCATAAATAGTTCAGTTTTAGGATACTATTTGCAACATTTGCCAAACACATCTACAAAGGAGAGACGCCCAATATTAATCACCTTTTCTATAGCCCTTCCATTTGGCTCATCGTTATATTTAAATATTCCTCATAGAACTTTACTGGGTCCAGACAAAACACACCTCAATTTATAGATCTTCATAACCTATTTATAAGCAAAGGTAAAACATTCCTATATTTTAGAAACTTTCGTTAAGGGCCCACCCTCTGAATTGGAATTGGAAACAAATCAAGATTTGAGCAAAACATCCAATATTGGATACAGGCATTCATTTTCTTCTTTGAGTCACATGGTATAAGGCAGGGGTCTACAAACTTAGAAGAGGAGGGAGCCAATTCGCTTCGTCCTCCAGCGACAACAAATTTCCTTGAGGTGCAAAGGGAGAGGAGCGCACTGTCCCGATCACATGACCTGCTGACGTCCAATGAGAAGAAGCATCAGAGGTCATGGGCAGGGCTATGGAGATGCACTCCAAGCCACAACAAGGTTTTTAAAGAGCCGCACTTTTCCGACCTCTGGTATAAGGGAATCAGCCAATCAAAGCAATTTTTTTTTCAGATTTATGAACTGAAAGTCTTAAAAAAAAATGCCATTACTTGTTTTGTGTATTGGATCTGTGTGGTAATGCAGATTTTGATTGCCAGCATCTCTCATTTTATTACTGTTGTTTGGACAGAAATCCGTGCATCAATTCCAGACTGTTAATCTCTGCTGCTGTGTAAAGCACTGCATAATAAAGATGAATAATTTAATACAACAGTGATTTATGAATGAAGTTTTGACAGAGAATAATAACTTCATGGCCCAAGTAAGCGGTTTTCTAAGAGGAGGCCTTGGCAAAATAAACAAAGAGAAAGTTGTTTGCCCTTCATAAACTTTAATGGTTCAGCCCTTCTGGGTGCTGGCGGTGTTTTACTGACTATGGGATTAAAGGGCTGTCTTATAGTTTGGGTTTAAAGAACTGCCCCATGGTTTGGGTTCAAAGTGCCATCTTGATGGCGTAGCACTGCACTGGTGCAGCATCAGTGGAGGGAGGTCAGAAGACCTTAGTGGTTAGTGCAAGGTGGACATCAAGTCAACCTTCAAGAATATTTAAAGGTCTATTATAGCTCCTCGAAGTTTATGGATATTTATTGGTAATTTGCAAGTATAATTTTTTTTCTTAAAATATTCTGGTTTCTTTTGAACAATGAGTAATATGACTGACTGAAGCTCAAGTCAGTATATGAACCTGACCCTGAAAATGTTGTTTACTGAGATAAAAAGTCCACCTGTCTCTTCACCATGTCATATCAACAAGGGTTACCAATTTACACAGCAAAGTGATCCAGGGGCCCACATAGCCAGTCTTTTCCATGTCACAGTGGGGCTGTGGGTATTTCTGTTTCTCCCAGTGGGACTGTGGCTATTTATCCCATTGAAATAGTGGAAATGTGAGGGTAGTGGTGACCAAACAGGCACAGACCAGTCATAACACAAGAGGATGAAGGTCCCTGCCCTGTAGAGCTTACAATCTAAATGGGAGGAAGACTTACATAGGATAATGGAAGCTGAAACACTGGTTGATAAATACAAATACTAAGCATAAATAAATTAATAAGGATAACATAGAATATGTACATAAAAATATGTAGTAAATATCAGTGCTAGTGCTCCATAAGGTAGGATTTTAGTTGAAAAGTGCAATGGGAATGTTCATGATGAAGATAAAGGGGTATAGAATTCCAGATGTGGGAGGCAGAAAGAGAAGAGGGTTTTTAAGACAAGAAAGGGCAGTAGTGGTGTGGGGCATGCAAGGCTGGTTACTTTGGGAGGAGCGCAATTCACGCTGAGGAATGTATGGGCATACAAGTGAGGAAATGTAGGGAGGGGCAATGGAATGAAATGTCTTAAATGTGAAAAGAAGAACACTGTAAATGATTTGTTTGCTTACTAGGAGCCAAAGAGCAGAGAAGAATGGCTGTCCCTTTTGGGAAGAGAATGAGAGAATTTTGGAATCAGAATTTAGAATAGACTGAAGCGGGGAGAAGTAGGAAGCTGGGAGGCCAGATAGAAGAATATTGAAGTAGACCATGCAGGATGAGACGAGAGCATGCATGAGGGTGTTAGCAGTGGAGTGAGAGAGAAAGGGGCAGATCTTGGCAGTGTTGTGAAGGAAAAATCGACCAGTTTTAGCAGTGGAAGAGATGTGTTTAGAGAAGGACAGAGCAGAGGAAAAAGTCACCCCAAGACAACGTACAGAAATTACAGGGTTGATGATCGCACCATCCACTAGAATGGAAAAGGTAGGAGCAGGTCCAGGTTTGGGTGGAAAAATAATCAATTCCATTTTAGCCAGATTTAATTAATTAAATCATCTAAATCAATAGTGGCTAGGGGTTCACAAAATAAGACCTCCAAATGCAGCTTTATGTCTAAATAACCATCATTATGTATAGCCATGGCTCAATGTTAAAGCACCACTGCCAAATTCCTATGGCATCTCATATTTCTCTCTGTCTGAGAAGTCTCTTTATCAGTCCAGAAACATGCACAGCATCTCACGCGACATTTTCTTTTTTTATCGTTTCCCAATCTTGTTTCCCTTTACAGTATAATACATTCTCTTAACAGATTTAACATAACCGTTGGCATTTAAAAGGCCTGTTTGTACTGCGAAAAGCCTTAGTCAGGTGGCACTTTGCCTAGATTTGTAACATGCAAGATAGCAGACGTTCAAAAGGATATCATCTGTCTTATAACAACATTTGTTCCTTTAATTCCTTGCACTTTTAACTGTGCTTTGGTAGCAATAGCTGCATTATGTTCCACCAACTTTTAATATTATATAAAGCTCTATTTCCTCCCTTTTTTAAAGTAAAATAAATCAGAATGACCATAAATATGCATAATAATAACTATTATTTACACTATACATGTTTTTGTTACATTTTTAAAAATGAGTATTTTCTTATTTTAGAGATGCTTAATTCGAAATATATTACTTGGTAACCTACAAAGATGATTATTCTTTATAGGTTACCTCAACACCTCTAGTTTTACTAAGCCATCTTTTCTAAATGGGACTTTTTCTTCGACTCTCATGTGGAATTCAGGTTTGTTTTCCTCATATTCATGTATAGCTGGAAACTCTATGTCACCATTAGATGCTAAGAAAAAGGTTGGAGAAGCCCACTAGAGTGCAAGGAAATCTTTTGCTGTGATCTAGAATGAATGAGACGTCCTTTACACCAAACTTTACAAATAACTTTCCTAACCGTCCTGATAGTCACTTGTCCTCTGTTGAGCCTCAAACTAGTTTCTAAGGTTTCTTATTGTCTTTCAGTAATTTGACTCTGTATAATGTTATTTTTTTACCTTTGTATGCAGGTCATCACCTTCTGACATCACACTCGACTTAAGGAACAAGTTGTCTATGGAATCAGCAGACCAAGGAGACACAGCAAATGACAGACCCTCTGAAAGCACTTTACCATCAATTTGTCTCAAACAAGTTTTCCCCAAGTACTCCAAACAGTTCAGTTACTTGCGGGTGGTGGAACGAATGGCTTCAGTGTTTCTACGCTTCTTGGGGATCAAGGGTACCATGAAACTGGGACCAACTGGATTCCGGACATTTATAAGGTTAGTCTATTTAGTTCTTAGGTTTGTGATTTTGATTTGTTAATGGCCATTTTGGGGCGTGGTTATTTTGGCACTCTCATTACATATTTTTCTGTATTTAATTATGAGTAATAGTTCAATAGACTTCAATATACCCTAGGGTTTGTATGGTTTAGAGAAGAACTTGGTGTTGCAATTTGTGTCAAGATAAGGGTGGTGCTTTGTCAGATCTGGTTGGTTTGGTGGTTTGGGGGTAGGCAGGGAAAGGGTAGGATCACACAAATCCCTCTCCAGTTTCCCCGGAGACCCATTATTTGCTTTGGGTGAAACCCAGCCAGTTCTCTATGTATAAATAACACTGAAGTCTACAAGTGGTGCAAGCATTATCATCTAGTCAGCGGTGAAACCATTAACACAAAGACAGGTGATCTAGTTCCCTTAATGATACCTCTAAATATATTTTTTTCTTTCAGTTACATGACGGAAGGACACGGTTCCTTATGGGAAACTCTAAATACATTATTAACTATCAGGGTAAAAATTCTGGTAGATGATTGAACTTTCGATGAGGTACATACACTAGTAATGGTAACTTAAACATTTGTGAGTGCTTAGAGTTGCATTTCAGAAACACCCGCAGTGCTGCAGATTGCCTATCTCTGTACTTTAGACCTCCATGAGTTAAAGGATAACTAAAGGCTTGATTCTTCTAGGGTTTATTCTTAAGGTGGAAGGAGGGAATCAGATGGCTACAAAGAGGAAGACTAGACTAGAGGAAGATATTATAGTGCCAATTTTGTCAAAATCCCAGTGCATGGACCCAGTCACCATGACAATGTAAAATAGCCAGGTAGTATAATGGCAAATAAAATCTGCACTATACAGTATAATGTAGCCATGTTCTAGTTGCATTATAGCCTTCTTAGCAAGCCAACTGTATTATACCTGCTACAAAAAAAAAAAATCAACAAAACCAAATGATTTATTTATGCAAAAAAAAATATATATATATAGTGGTGTAAAATTCTGTTTTCACATAATTGGTTAACCTGACCTTAAATATTAAAACCCTTCCCAGACCATGTTCCACAAGACTTGCCAGCAATTTATATTTTCTGAAAGATGAATTCACTTGTCACAGATGGGTTCCCCCTTTACTCATTTTCTTCCTCAATGACACACACACACTGGTAATTTCATTTGTATTTCATAATATATCTATATTTCATGTAGAGGCTTCTGGTAACCCCAGAGAGAACACAAGGCTCATTTTAAATTGACCAAAGTGAGAATTCTTCACAGATGTCATTTAATAAAAAGCTTCTGGCCTCCCACTTGCACTAGTTTTTTTTTTTAAATATTGTTATGATGTGGCCTTGCGGATTTGATCAGCGTTGCTGTTTGATAAATATGGTCGGACTTGCTGCTGTTGAAAGGAGCAGTAACAAACCCCCAAAATAGAACCTGTATGGATTTGGCATTGGTTTTACAGTGCTTGTAAATAAAGAGCCCCTGAAACTTTTAGAAACAAATGACGGTTTTTCCATAAACACAGATGGGTGATCTTGTATTTTCTACACTACTTACATGACATTACTGGTTTGCTTTCAAATGGAGTAAACATCCATATGAAACATGTTAAGGGGCAATGCTCAGGGATTCCTCAAATAGCATCATCACAAAATGGTAACAACACAAGGAAATTTACTAGTCAAGCGGGATATAGTTTTCACCCTAAACACAAGATTATACTTATTCATCAAAGTGAGAATTCGACTGTCAGAGTGAATCCTTATCACTTGTGGTTGCTACGCTCCGATCCTCTCCTCGTTATTCGCCAAACAGAAGATTTCCTGCGACTGCATCAGCAGGCGACCCTCTTGTAGTGTAGCATAGTCAGTCGGACAGTAGGAGCCGTGCCATAAGCCCCCAAATTTGTGAATTTCATCTGGCAACGTAAACCTGGCAAATGCCCTTGTCGAATTCACTACTGCGTCATACTGTAACACTTCAATATTCGAATTACCTGTGCACGCGCATGTAACGCGGTGCGGAGTGCTCCATAAGTCCACGGCTGTCTTAAGCTGTCGAATCGTGAATTTACACTTTTACGCAAAAATTTGGCTCATGAATAAACCCCTCAGCCTTTTTGTGTGTGTATGTCTGGACTGGATTGTCTTTTTATTCCCACTCTACCACTGCAGTGACAATATTCAAGCCAAGATTTATGCTTATCCGGTAAAGTTAGACTTTTTTTTAGACTCCGGAACCCTTTTTTTACTTTGCTGTATCCAATTATAGAAATAAAAAAAGGAAAGAATGATGGACCCTTTTAATATTCATCCCAGAAGTTCCAATATCCAAATAATCCCTTTCTATTTATTTTCCCTTCTGTGTAATTATTCAGAAGGCTTTGCAGAGGGATTTATGCAAGGACTTCTCTTTTTTTCTCTCTCTCTCTCTCTCTTTATCATCAAGGTAAAAGGAAGAGCAATTGCAAAGTTTCACTCCTTATCTATTACAAAGAAATCCTTATTTCGGACTGTGAAATTGCTTCAGGATTTTCTTTCACACCTAAAAAAAAAAAGTAAAATAAAAAAATATATAAAGAGATTGGAGTACAGAGTCTGGCAAACAGTTTAAGGTGGTGTTCTTGTAAAGTGAGGGGGAAGTAGATGATATTTAGTAATTTTCTAAACAGGATTCATGGGGGCGGGGGAGGTTATATTTCCAAAAATTCTAATATTTAAATACCAGACAGCTTTTGGTGATTTAAATTAGATAGTGTTTATGTACTGCACTGAACTAGGAGTAGATACAAGTGTACTCATCACCAGAGACCTAATATTCCTTGGGGGGGGGGGGGGGGGGGGGGAGGAGGTCACCAGCATAATTAAATAGGTCTTGGTCAACCATTTGGCCAAATAATTTTAGAAGTTCTACTCTATATACATTTTTTCTTTGCATATTTATTTAATATTAAGGATATGTACACATTAACTCTGGAAACCCTACGCTGTGCATCAGAAGGTTACTAGATAAACCCTTGGTAGCTATCTTTGAAATCTCTATGGACACAAGATCACCAATGGCCTGTCTGCGGTGATGCAGTCAATAATTAACTAGCTTGATTTCTAGCCGAGATACTAATTTATCTTTGCTGGTTCTGTGCCCAACTTCCTCAAGCAGTCCCAGATTTTATACTTTGCAGTTCCTTCTTCAATGTTGGATTTTGTGGAGACCATGGAAGCACACAGGGCAAGTACATACCTTGAAAAATGATCTTCAGGCCATTGCATTATAAATCCACCACTGTTACTCATAGATTGTATGACACAAGGTTAGCTTGCAGCGATGAATATGACTACAGCAGGCACCGATAGTTCCTCTAGTAGCTGAGAATTGCAGAGAAAAATGAGGATTGTAACGATTAGCTCAGACATATTTAATTTTGAAAACAAGTGACGTATTCCATGATGCTTCTCTTTTCACTTAATGATGATTCAATTTTAGTCTGTTGACTACAAAGCTTCAAATAGGAATGGTTCGGGTTCCTTTATTTATAATTTTCTACTGCTTGGACTTAAATCTCTTTAAAGGTATTAGTTGAGATGAACCCATAAATCCAAGTAATTACACAGTTAATACCTCTGGCTTCAGAAAAATCAATATTAGCCACTTCCCATCTACTAAGCTTTGATTACATATACTTCTTAGACAGAGGTGGATGAGATATCATTCAGGAAAAATAATCAGGATAATGAAATTTTTAAATGACATCTTTATTTATTCTCATATCAACCAATCATGTAGGCATCTAAAAAGCATTTGGGACTCATTTTTAAAAGGGTGAATTCACCTTTCTACAATTCGAGTCGCATCGCCAAAATAGATGCAAATTCACTTCTCAGTGTTGACTAAGCTATTAATACATTTGTAGAACAGGCGGACAGCAATGAATGCTGTCGCATGTGTAGTGTGGTGTAGTCAGGCGGATAGAAGTAGGATGAGAAGTTATGTGGAGTGAGGCGAATTTGACAAGTGAAGGGCAGTGATGTCAGTCTCACCATATCCCACTAACTGTATCCTGTGAATATTCTATTTCTATGTCACCTTGTCCCTACGTCATGTTGTCACTTAATCACAGTCACAATTGTCACTTTTGAATGAAACAACACTGGAGTCCGGCCATCAACCCCCCTATTCCCCAGTCTGAAGTGGTGAGCTCAGACAGGTGAATTTGGAGCAGTGCATCTAGTCGCATTCACACCTTCGCACCACTCCTCCACTTAGTCAGTCATAGAAGTTCCTGTGCACATGCAAAATGATACTTAGAGCTCCGTACATTTGTGACTCGCGTGGATGCCTGAATTGGTTGCATATTCGCTACTTCGTTGAGTTTGCTCAATAAGAGAACATGGGGAAGTGGACAATAGATGCAAATTCACAGCTCTACGTGACTATTTAGACTTCAGTGAAGGAGGCTCTTAATGTGCCCACAAAGTAATGCGAAGAGTTCTGTATGTTCGCAACTTTTGTAGCCGCCCAAATCGAGAATAGACTCGAATACAGAGCTCTACACGACTATTTGGATTTTAAAAATGAGTCCCTTTGTGTCAGCAGCTTACAACTAAAGGAAAATGTATGCCTGGACATTTTGATTGGCAGAACTTTTGGGGTCACATGATTTTTTCTGCAGTGGTTGACTAGCAAGTTCCATTTACCTTCCTCTCACTGCCAGAAAGCACTTTAAATATGGCTGCAGGAAGTGTATAGCAGTGAAGTGCCTGCAGCCGTATTTTCTAACGAATCGCAGTGGTAAGTAAATGGAATTTTACATTCTTGAATTCAGTCTTTAGGTCTAAAGTAGTAAAGTTAGGGTTCCCTCGAACCAACTGAAATGCATGTTTTTGACATCTTCTGCATATGTAAAAGCATAATAATATTCTGCATAATAAAAGCCTAGTTGTTTGTCATTGTCCCTTAGCTCTTCTAAAGGTTATTAAATATCTGGATAGAAAAATGCTGCCCAAGTTTCTCTCAGCATTCGGGATAAATTTGGCACCATTTTCAAACGAAGCAATAAGATTTAAAGTGATGATTATTCAGAGTTTTGAATTCATTCAGCGGGAGAACTGGTTTTATATAAAGTATGCCTGAATAAGCCTAAATATTCTGATGATATTGATATGGAACGCAGCCTCACATCGCAATTCTCATGTGACCCGTATGTAAATGAATAATACAGCATTTAGTTAGCAGCGTTGTTTTAAATCTGTTATTCGGCAAGGCAATGCTGACTATACAGAATATGTGCGAAGAAGATCACATAAATTATTCACTGTTCACGTTTTAAGTCTGAAATAAATTCTGGAAACATAAAAAATACTACAGGTTTCTTCCCGGTCTACCACATTTCATCAGGATAATTATTATAATGTAGTTTTACTGAGGATCTTGAAAAAAAAAACAGTGTACCCACATTAGATACAGGGCCTCTGTAGAAGTCTATAAAGCTGTAAAGTCACAGAAACAAAGTTTCATTCTTTATTACATTTCTTTATTGGTGTTTATGTCTATGAAGCAAGGAATGAATTTTAGGAAGGAACAATACAACATTCATATTTTTTATCCCTCCTTCAGTATAGTTCACTTATCTATATATATCCACTCTTTCCTTTGTAGATTGGAAAAAAATTATCTAGAAGGGAAGTGCAAAAAATGTGCACAAATGTTGCCTTATCACAAAATAAAAAGATGAACAATACAAAATAGACCGAATCACCGATCCAATATCACAGAATTGTGCTTATAGTGAAAAGATTGAAAAATAAATTCCCAGTGCTGAAATCGTGTTTTTAACACTCTGAGTGTGGAAAAACTCACCAGAGGTACAATTCAATATGAGCATGTAAAAGAAATCCAACAGCCAAATCGATTAAGGTAAATGAATCTTCAAGAGATCTCCACAAACAATTCAAGGAAACATCCCCTCCGAATATATCAACTCGACATCAACAGTAGTAACCACCATGTCATGCGGAAACAATAAATATCCAGAAATAGTATAATACCGCTTTTTATTTGAAGAATAAAAAATGAAAAGGATATACTCACAAACAAAACGTTTTAAAACAGCGTTTTTTACACAAAGGTAAACAGC